>SKCR01025381.1:0-174766 GCA_019454045.1 Zanthoxylum bungeanum
ATGGTATCAGAGCAAGGTCTTAGGTGTCAGTGACTGCAGCAAGTCCATAGACTCCAAGTAAGTCCTCTTACTCATTTATCGAGAATTGAATCATTTCATGTGATAATGGAAACATCACTTTCATGTGACCGTCAAGATAGCATTGCATGAGACAATTAGAGTATGTTAGTTTAGTTGAATAAATCACACGCAGGTTAGAATTTGGGGAAGAATACTATTATAAGAGGGGAGAATATAATACCCCGGTTATTTATAACACGTCCAGTATAGTTAATTCATCATGTATGATATATTGATATGTATATAATCATGTGATAGTGGATTAGAAGCCTTAGAAATTCCATTAGGAGAGTTGAGACACGTTTTCAGTTCCAACACTTTCTTTATCAGCTTAACTGAGTCACATGTAAATTTTAGTGTTTTGGTCCTAACTTGAGCTACCGACGTCCAATTTTGGTGATCTTTATACCGTTGGAAAGCTTAGACCGAGATCTACAACTTTATGTCCATTTTCCCAAATTTCAACCAACTAGGTCAAAAATGCGTTTCTTTCTGGGATGAATAAAAACTACGAGAATAATCTATATTTTTGGCATGTGTTTAGTAAATATTATTATTTTATTGATTAAAAATCTCATCCTTGTTATAAAATCCAAACACTATTCATCTTTTTCTCTCCTGAAAAAATGAATTTGGTTCTCTTCACTCACGCCATTCCTCTTCAAAAAAATTCTTATTTTCTCACACCATTTCAAGAAGCATTTGAAACTCTCTCAAGCTACTTCTTAAACTAGTAAGTTCCATATACTATTCCCCTTTTAATTTCGAAACTTTCATGCGTGTTGTCCAATTACTCTAAGATCTCCATGATTAATTAGAACTCAATTGAACTTATTTTGTTATGGAAGTTGCCGACACACATGGAACTAATAATCTCCCTTTTTTCCATTCCAGGACAAAACTATATAATACAAAGACTATGGTAAAAGATCCAAAAATATAATAGAAAACTACCAACTATCAAGACAATGACTTATTACAATATGACTCAATCTAATACCTAACCAAATAGTCTTGAAGTCGATGCCACCATAGCCACTAATATGCTCACCTGAAACACCCATAAATAATAATATATCGTGAAAAGCATAGGGAATATAAAGAGCAAACAAAACGACAAAAGTATAGTCTCATGAATTTAAAAATAGATATCCTACTCCCCTTAATCTCACTTCCCCTTAAAATGAGATATCAAAATGGTCAAGAATGGATATTCAATTCTGCTCTAGTTTTTTGTCACAAAATGACAATATGTAATCAAACATTATGCAAGAGAACAAAAATTAGACACACACGCTATTTATCAACCTATTATAAATCTAACTTACTCCCTCACACTAACAGAACAACATAGTTAGTAAAATAACACACGAGAAGTAAAAGGAAAAACTCATAAAAATACAGTATGGAAATTAAAACATAGTATGCAATGACTAAAAGCACATACAAGCACGCACAATGAATTTAAAAAAAGTCAAAGAATGAAGTAAAACATCACTTTAAGCAAGTACAATGATACTCAGTCAGTACTCAGTTGTTTATAACGTGAGTTAATATGAAATATTTTTTTATCATGCTCAATACCACACACATGCATATGATATAAACACCAAAGCATAACAAGCACTTTCATGAAAAAAATATGTGCGCCACAAGTCAAGGCTTAAAACCTTATTTTATGAGTATGACATAGCCAAAGAAATCTCATCTCATGTCACACTAAGTCCACAAAATAGGTGTTCAAACCCAACGCTACTAGGACCTAAAAATAAGCAATATCAGTTGTATGCTATAATATTCTCCCCTTAAATATAAGCTCTTAAAAAAAACCCTTTCGAGCAAAAGGTTTTTCCCTTATCTTTTGAATTCGACCAATTGGCTATTTTGAATACTTTTTAAATTGAAGCCCTTGAAACTCATTTCAATTGATATTATTTTTTTCTTAAAATAAATAGCATGGGGCCATCTAGTAAAATGTCACACTATTCAGTGAGCTAAGTAAGACAGAGATTAGATTGCCCATCAAAAACTAATACATGCGATCAAACCTCAAGACATAAAAACATGTATATGAAATGCAAGCACAAAATATACTAAGGGTTTCCATCACACACACTTATGCACATAGAGCATCAAGAAAAATAAAAGCATATTACACATACATAACCATATATCGTACATACTAGGACCACATGCACATGTTTTTACATGCTCTTTCAAGCCAGAAAATCGTTTTGGTCTTTTTCATTTTTTATTTTTTTTATTTTTCTTTTAACATAAAAACAAGAAAAGACACAACATGGCTTGTCATTATCCAATGGTACGTGGAGTTGTATTCCCGAGTACAGATTATACTACCGTCCATTTGAAATCAGCTATAAAATTTATATACGGGTTACCATCCTATATGCCAATGGACATATAACAAAAATAAAACACACACATCCATATGTAGTGAAAACAAAAAAACATGCAGTCGGGCAAAAATATAAAACACACGCACACACATGCAATAGGGAAATATGAATGCAACATCTACGTTGAGACACACTGAAATGAAATATCATCACGCCTTTTAGGATCAGGGTATTCAGAAGTTATTGGGAAAAAAATTTCCTTTCTCATCCAAACTTTCTTATGAGTCTCCTTCACTTGAGAACTCCTTATCAACAAAGTAAGTTTTTCACTAATGAATTGAGTTTGTTTAGCTAACGCATAAACTTGATGGACTAATTTGACAAATCAAATTCAGGCGAAACATTATACATGACAAACAGCCGGGCTTTGATAAGCCCGGCCCCAGCCTGGCAATATGGATTTAGGCCCATGCTCGGGCCCGGGCTGTCACCGGGCAAGGCCGGCCAGGCCCGACTCAGGCTTTGCTCGGGCTGGGCTTGGCCCGAGCCCGATTTTTTAAATACAAAAAATTATTATATAAATATATATTTTTATAAATATAAATATAAAATTATTTATTTTAAGCTCGGGCCGGGCCGGGCCTGGGCCTTTTGGTTGAGCCCAGCCCGAACTCGGGGTAAAACACGCTTAAGTCTTTTCTTTTGTTTGTATAACATGAAACACTTAGGCCTAATATATCATGCCTTTCTATAGTCATGTGAAACAGGCACAAACCTCGGACGAGATCGAGGTTTACCCACCACACCTCTAGATTAAGGTTATCTCATAGGACGAAGAATAACATGGGGAATCACATTACCATAGTCAACATGTTTTTTACCTAAGTCATGTTTAGGAGTTAGTTGAGCTAGGACAAAAATAATTTTAGATGAATAAGCTACATTACAACTTGACTCAACTAATCTTAAACCTTTCATCTCACTGGGAGGAATACCAATTCCTGACATGTGGTCTAGTTTCTTAGTCCTACTCGAAAATACAGATATCTGAGTCTTATCATCTTTAAGTTCCTTTCTAAGCACTTGAATCTATCTACTAACTTCTTATTCATCTCTTTGTGGTCATTAATAACAGTAAGGCTCATATCAAGCTTGGTTTAAACTTCGTCATTTTCTAGTTCCATTTCTCTTACCCTCTTATTGACCTTAACATTTGTCTTCTTGATAGTTAAGCTCTCATTAAACAATTCAGTATACGCTACCTGAAGATCATCTTAATCTACAAAATCATCATGAGAGAATTCTGAACCAGCATCTACATCACTAATGTTATCCTCTCTCTCATCAGTCACACTAGCAGTAAAAGCCATAAAATTGCTATTATCTTCATAAGACTCATCAGAAGTATAGTCACTTTCTGAATTACATGGGAGACTAACCGTTTTACCTTTAGACTTTAGGTACGTCGGACACTCAGACCTAATATGTCCAAAATCTTCACACTCATGGCATTGAATAACTAGAGGTTTGATGAGTGGTAATTATATCACTATTTCCCACTCATTTAACCTAATATTTTGTATAGTTTCTTGAGTTTTGTGAATATTTTGATGTGTTTTATGTTATTTTGTAGATAAATAAAGTTTCAGGACTCTCTGGAGGTGATTTGGGGCCAAAACAGTGAAAACATACGAAAAGGACATTTTGGCCATTTCTCGCGTCGCGACGCGCAAGCCTTTGGCGTCGCGACGCCTAACATACGCCGAACAGTGCTAACGTGCGTCGGGTCCACAACTCAGAATCTGAGGAAATTTGACTTTGCTAACGTGCGCCGTGCCACGTGTCACCATCACAGCCGATCTGCTAACGTGCGCCGTGCCACGTGTCATCATCCTACGGTGCCGACAGTCACCATCGCCACGTGTCACTACACCTATCAGCCACGTCATCATCCACATCACCAGTTGACCGAGTCAAAGCTCCATGTCATTGCCACGTCATCATCAGCCAATCACAAAGTGCCACGTGTCGCAATTCTATGGTGCCGATAGTCACTTTGCCACGTGTCGCCACGTCAGCATCAATTATTGACTCACTTATCTGTAATTGACACGTGGCGATAAGAATCTGAAATCAGCCAATCAGAAGCCACCACATGTCATAATAATTGAGATCCAACGACCTTGCCACGTGTCACCTTATCACCTTATGCAGAATCTGAAGTCGACGAACCAGAGCGTGCCACGTCGACAAACCGACGTCGCGACGCTGGCTTGGCGTCGCGATGCCGGACCCCTACTGACGCCTAAAAATAGAGCTCGAAATTTCAGTTTCAAATGTACCATTCTCTCTAAATTCTCTCATGTAAATAGAGAGTTTTCTATCTAGTTTCTTTTAATATTTAGTTTTTTAATTAATTTTAATTACGTTCTGTAATAATAGTAATTTACTTTCTTTACTTTTTACAGTTTTTACTGTTCACCATGAAGAGGTAACTTCTCCATAGTAAGGTGAAAGGTAATTCTTTTAATATTGCTATTTAGATTAATCTCCCTTTAATATAATATATTCACTATTTAAAATTTGACTTAAAAATGATACCGCCAGATTGGTCGGTTGTTAATTCATTTTAATCTGGTTTAAACCTGACTAATCAAGGATACCGCCAGATTGGTCGGTTGGTAATTAAATTTTCTTACCGCCTATATGGCAGGTTTATTTTGGTTCCGCCTTTATGGCTGGTTGGACTTAATTTGACTTAATCAGGTTACCGCCTATATGGCTGGTTGGTAAAATAATCACAAGTTTATATATTATATTATTGGAGATATCTAAATTAGTAGTAGTAAAAGTTGATCCTTTTACCTTAGCATTTTATTTTATTGCAATTTACATTTCAGCTTTTACTTTACCACAATTACTTTTCAGCATTTTTACTTTATGTCTTTTACTTTCAAGTTTTTACTAGCCCTAGTTATGTGTTGTAACTAAATTAGTTATCTGGGGTTATGATGACTTTTAATATCACCGGTGTAGGCACTGCATTTTTACATATAAGCCCGATGATGAGTCTTGTATGGAGACACTACCTCTTTAGTTGTGAAAGCCGCGGGAAACGGACGTTGGAAGGGTAAAGTTGGAAATTGGCATTTGGTCGTATTTAACTCGCTTGTTTCGCTTCGGGTTCACTTGTTGGACCTCTATTTTAAAACACACCAAACCCATTAATTCACATCTCACAAATTAAATAATTAAAACATTTAAAATACATGTCACAAATTAAAACAAATAAAATTAAACTTAAATTAAATTAAATTAAATCATATTCACAAATTAAATTACATGATTTGTTTCCTTTCAAAACCATTGCAAACCCTAGGCTTCCTCTCTTTCACTCGGCAGTGCCCAAAAAAAAAACAAAAACAAAATAAACCCTAGCTACACGCACAGCCTTTGTCTATCTCTCACGACAAATAATGAAAGAACCCTAATCATGCCTCCGTCGCACACTGCTCACAAGGTCCACGGCCGGCTCTCTCCTTCACGGCAACCCTAAACGAGACCACAACAGCACCATAAGCTAATTCACGCATAATACCCCTCATGGATCACGGTAAAATCCTAAACACCCTAGCCACCTTCACTGCACACACGCCTCATTGGCCCTCACCCTCACATCCATCAGCAAACCTTCACAGCTACCCTTTCATACACACTGATCCCAGCAGCCGCAGTCCATTAGCCCCTATAAGCCTCACGCTAATCACAACCCTACACGACACGAACCCTAGCCTTCAACACAACCAACGTACGCCACCAACATTTGCCTCCCCATTCCCACGAACCAAGATCACCCACGCACAAATAGCACACCTAACTCACAAGCCAGCGGCCCACCTTGATCATCTTCCTCTGACCTTCGCCCGCTATCTCTCTATCAAACCGTGAGACACAAGCCCTAGCTTCATCAACAAAGAACCACGACCACAAACCCTAAAGGCCACAACGAAACCCTTCAACCAGTAACAAACTCACCCTCAAATTGCCACCTTGTCCACAACGCCACCTGCCTCTCCTTTCAATTAGCCTCACGTGAAGCCCACCATCAGCGTACACTTGCACCATCGCCTAGCTTCAAGCTCACCACGTTCACGCACCTGCTGCCATGCCCTTCACTCAAGCCTTCCACGCTAAATAAGCACACACCCCTGACCTCTACTCCCTCACAAGCCATGCCATTCATCATCCCCAATCACGTGCACCCACAAACATAATACACTGATTATCGATGTCCAATCTCGATAATACTCTGACTAGGGATATTTAATGATTAAACCTTCGTGGATTGATACTGTCTCATATCATCTCAATCCGGAACTAATCATAAGGACCTTCTATCATTTATATATCTTGGTAATCTAATTACAAATGATAAAAGGGCAATTTCCTTTTTCACATAGCTAATTTGTACAACAACACCATGATCGGTACAAATAGTGATGCTATGGGCCATAATTGTCCAACAATCTCCCACTTGGCCTATAGCCAATCACTCAAGTGTCATACACCCAAACTATGTACGGTTCGCTCAAATTTCTACTTAGAAAAAGCTTTCGTCAGCAGATTTGCAGTGTTATCATCTGATGTGATTTGTTCGATCATCACATCGCCACGATGTATGATCCGAACGAATCAGATGAATATTTGAAGTATATATCTGGATCGTTGATGAGACCATTAATTCTTTAGCCTGTGCTGAAGCCTAGCTCAGCTGCTAACAGAACTACTCATAATCTAATTAGGATTATTATCGATCCAAAAGGCTTTTATTGCTGCCTCAGCTGCAGCAATATTCCGCTTTTGTTGTTTATTCGGTAACAATATCTTACTTGGAAGATTTCTAGCTCACTGTTCCGTTATTCAAACTTTATAGTACCTTTTATTACGACTTATAGTCATTATTATCGGTTTGGAAACTTGCAGTAGTGAACCCAGTCACTTCAAGTTCTCATTCTCCATAGTTATAAGACAACATCCTTAGTTCATCTAAGATACTAAAGGATGTTCTTAACATCAATCCAGTGACTATCACTTGGATTGGCCTGATTGTGACTCCATATGCTCAAAGCATATGAGACACCAGGTCGCGTACATTTTTCAATGTACGAATTCTTGGAGAGTACCAACAACTTTTAGATCTATCCCAGTAGATCTTTATTCCTAGAATAAAAGTTGTCTCTCCCAAGAATTCTACAGAGAATTTTCATGAAAGCCAAGCTTTCTCCGATTGTATTATGGGAATATCATTTCCAAGAAATGATATGTCATCATTATATAGGACAGTCACTGTCAGTGCGCTCCCACTAACCCTCTTATATACACAAGAATCTTTTTCGTTTTGAATTAAATCACACACCATTATGATTACATCAAAACAATAGTTCCAAGAACCCAATGTTTGCTTCAATCCATAAATGGATCGAATAACCTGCAAACCTTGTTTGCTAGTTTTGGTACTATAAGACCGTCAGGTTGTTGTAAACATCCTCCAAAAGGTTTCCATTTAAGGAAAGTGATTTTGACGTTCAGCTGTCATATTTCATAAATGAAACATGCAGTATCAGCAAGCATTATCCAAATGGATTTAACCATGGCAACAAGTAAAAGGTTTCGTCGTAATCGACACAATGTTGATAACGATACCTTTTCGCTACAAGCCTAGCTTAGTACGTTAGTATGTTTCCATCCATGTATGTCTTCCTTGAAGACTTATATAGTACCAATAGGCACAATGTCTTGCGATACAACAACTAGTGTCCAAACTTAGTTGGTATACATGGAATCCATTTCGGACTTCATGGCACTTTTCCATAATAGGGAGTCGATACCTTGTATCACTTCTTCATACGTGGTCAGTTCGTATTCCTCATAAGATTGACATCTTCATGAGGTGAGATCAGAAACCCATACCCCAGGTTATTTTCTGGCTCTCTCCGACTTACGTGGTTCTTGTGTATTCGAAGATTATTGGTATAGTTTCATCCTTGATGAACTATTTGTGTTCCATTAAGGACTCGGTGCCTGGAACAGTATTACTCTGATTTTCAACGAGTTTTACTTTCCTCCCACTTACCACTGCATATAGGTATTCCTCTTAGGAAAACCGCATGACGAGCAACAATTACATAGCTCTCTTGTGAGTTGTATAAGTACTATACTTTTGGTTTCCCTAGGATAACCTACAACTTAGGCACTTATCCGATTTGGGTTCTAGTTTGGTATCATCCAAACATATGCCTAGCATTCCCAAATCTTCAGGAAAGACAAAACCCAGATTCTTTCATGTTCATATCTAATATGAAGTCTATCAAATAGATTATTATGGAACCTTATTCAAAATAAGTTTTACACTGTTTAAAGCTTATCCCTTGAAGGAAATGGTAGCTCAAAGCGACTCATGATTAACCTTACTATGTCCAATAAGGTTCGATTTCTCAGTTCGGACACACCGTCAAATTGACGTGTTCCGGGAGGAGTCCTCATTGAAAGAATGCTATACTTTTTCAAGTATTTGAGAAACTTATTGCTTACGTATTTTCATCACGGTCCAATCATGATTTTTTTAATACTTTAGCCGATCTGTTTGTCTACTTCGTGTCGAAACTCTTTGATTAATCAAAAGTTTCCGATTCATGTTTCAAAAGAAACATATAACCATAACGCGATGCCACATCCATAAAGGTCACGAAATATTCATCTCCACCTCTAGCCTAGCTAGACATGGGCCCACTTACGTCACTATGAACGAGGGCTAACAGATCAGTGGCATTTACACTTTTACCAAGTAAAAGGTGTTTTAGGCACTTTGCCCAATAAACTAGATTCGTAGACATCATTTGAATAGAATCAAATTTGTCCTAGTACCTACTCTTCGAAAGTGTGGATATACGAGTCTTGTTAATTGTGTCCCAGACAACAATGCCACATATAAGTCTCAACTGATTAAATCAGTTTGAGCTATTTGTTTGTCATGTATTATGTTTGAGATTCATTTATATTCTAAATATAAATACTGTTATTCACATCTAATGTGCTTATCTCAATATCATCTTTATAAATTAAAACACTTTAGTATTCTAGAATATAAAGGTATACCCGCAACGGGTTAAACCTGATATAGAGATAATGTTCTAGTCAAACTAGTTACATTCTAACAGTTTCCTAATTTCAGTACACACCCGAAGGGTAGTTCCTAAACTTAGGTATCTACGGTTAAAACAGCGACTGTCGTCCCGTTCTGAATCACAGATAAATCTCTCTGAAGTTAGTATCCTGCTCTCAGCAGATTCTGCACATCAGCACATATTTATGTACTACACTCAGTATCTAAAATCCAATTTTAATACTAGTATCGAACTTGTTTATGACAAACATATTTGAAGTCGGAGCCTTGCACCGTCTTCAATTCCTTCATGTCTGCCTTGTCCATACGGCAGTCACGCTTTAGTGACCCCGTTTGCCACAGTTTTGTCAGACATTCTGGGATATGTCCTTTGTCTTCCCAGAAGATTATAATGACTTTGCCTTTGCCCCTTTTCCACACCCCAGAAGCCTTTGGCCAAGCCTTGGCCTTCTGGAATATCGAAGTAAGATGCGCCTTGCGCTTCTTGCCTTATTGCAAACTCTGGCTTTGTTTCCTTGAGTATAGCTATTAACTCTCAAAGAGTTTACTATTACAATTTAGTACTTCTAAGATCTAAGGATAGATTTATTAGATCCTTCAATTTCAATATCATACGATAAGGATCTAATCCTTAGTTTTGACTAAGAAACTAATGAGTCTATTTGGCAAGCATAATGGATTGAGCACTAAATTATCATTACATGAATCTTCCAAAGATCATGTTCTACTATTTGCTCAACTCCGGGCTTAGGCTCAAGAGGTTGTTCTATCAAATAGAATAACTTCTCAGTTTCCAGGACTATCCTGAAGTTATATTCCCAATTTGAAAAATAAAGCCGTTTAAATACATTTTCACCTCTGATTATGTTTTAAACACTAATCTTTCATTTATCTTGACTGCTATAGTCCAACTATCCAATCAACGATTTCAGGTACTATTAAATATAATGATTACTATAGTCTAACTATATAATCAACTATAATTTAATTGGTTAAATTCAATTATATTGATTACTATAATCCAATTATAAAATCAACTATTAATTGAAATAGTTTGAATACAGTCCAACTGTTTTAATTAAAATAACGATTAAATATTAGTCCAACTAATATTTAATTTATATGACGAAAAATTGAAATGAACGCATATTGGCAAGTAACTAAACAAATATTGCAAATTTAATACTTGCCTCCCACTATTTTTCATTTAGCCTCTAACCCTCTGTGGAGTACTCGGGAAACCTTGTTTCCTAGTGGGCTAGGATCCCGTTAAATAACACACAATCTTGACTTTGGCCAACAAATTGTATGATAAATAACTAGGTAGATCTCTAAGATCAATTGGATCTCATCCAATTCCTAGATCCAGTAGGTGGACATCCAAGTCCGAAACATATACTTATATATGCCAATATATCCAATATATTCCCTAACATTTTTCCTCTGAATCAATTAAGCCTTGGCTTTGGCACAACAAACTTAATGATCCCAGTTAAGCGGAACCCATTGACCATGGAAAGCTTCGTAATCGATGTCGATGGAGAAGAAGTGATCTTGACTTTGGCCAACAAATCACAACTTGGACAAGACACCGATATGGAACAAAGCCTTCATGATTCAAACACATCCGCGACGGATAAAGGTCTTGACTTTGGCCAACAAACCAGTGCCAGTCTTGGATCTTGAGTAAGAATCACTCAATGGAAGGAAAAACGCTTAATATGTGTTGAGGGTTTTTCGCGTAATTGGCAACCAATTAATTATCTTTGTTAGGTCTCATCATCATACACCCTTAAACATGCATTCTAAAAACATAATAAGGTGCGTATAAATAAATATAATAATGATATGCGGATGGATAATTAAACACATGTTCCTAGAAAAAACCTCTCATTTTCCTCTCTCCGCTAGCACAAGTATTACTTCTACCCAATTACAAACACTTCTAAAGAAACGTCATTTACATTGAGGGGAATAAGTGAGAAGAGAAATACACAGAGTCAAGAGGTAATAGGCTGGACACGCAGGTCGAATTTAATAAATTCTAAATTTATTACAGTAATTTCCAAAATTACCCTCACTCATCTAATATCCATCCGATATACATTATTCATACATCGCATCCATGTATTCACACAAAGCATGTTATCAATCAATCTAATCCAATTAATTAATCTGAAATTAATGACCATCCAATGTTCAAACAACGATTTGATTTTACGCGAGTCCAACTCATTTTACGAATAAGTACTCAAAGTACGAATTCTCGAATTATATTAAACTACAACATTAAATCCAATTAAATTTGTATTTAATACTAATTCATCTATTTAATTCAAATTAAATATTACACTTTTTAATGTGCCTTTATGACTTAGATTCTAAATCCAATCTTTACGGGTCTCAAAGCCCGATTAACATCCAATGTTAATTTAATTAAAGTCCAATGGGCTTTCAATTAATTTCTTAAGGCATGAACTTTTGGTCAATATGGGTCAAACCCAAATACCAAAGCCCATTTAAGGAATCACCCTTATTTGCCAAGAAACCAATTTAGGCCCATTAGGTCCAATTAAAATTAAAGGTCCATTAAGTCATAATTGGACTTTATGGATATGGTTTTGGGCCCAATTGGATCCAACCAATTAGCCTAAACCAAACTTGGCCCAACCAAGCCCATTAAGCCCAATTACAACTTTAAAAGCCCAATTCCAAATTTGGCCCCATTATTAAATTACCAAAATTCCAAATTTCATAATTTAATTAACCTAAAGTGTATGCCATAATTAATTAACTAAATTAACATTTCCAAAACATCAATTTACATAATTAATCATGTTTATTATCATCAAAACATGTCCAACACATTTGAATCAAAAAATCATATCATTTTACATGCTATATAGTCACGACAATTGGGGATTTCTTTGTCCGATTCAGTTTTAATCCAATTAAATCCTTAATCAATATTACCCAAATGATTTCAACTCATCCAATGATCAAAATCAAAAAATTCCATGACATTATAGGGTACAAACTCTTGGCCAAGCCAAGATTAAGGGGAAAAATTGATCCAATCCATTTTTCATAAAATTGATCACAAACAACTCCAAGTCATCCATTAACAAGCTTGCTCAAACAAGTAATTTCACT
Source organism: Zanthoxylum bungeanum (assembly GCA_019454045.1). NCBI lineage: Eukaryota > Viridiplantae > Streptophyta > Magnoliopsida > Sapindales > Rutaceae > Zanthoxylum > Zanthoxylum bungeanum. The sequence goes on from SKCR01025381.1 coordinate 12,754, forward strand.
CAAACATGCTCAAATTCAATTTACCCAATTTTACCCTAAATTCAATTTCATGCTCAAAATGGCTCAAGATACCATTGTTGGGTTTCTAGGTTATTCTCAAGATCGATTCAAGCAAGAAACATGTGTGAATACTACAAAGAAGCATGGCAGAATCATACTTACATTGATCGGCTTTTGTGATGCGAGGAACAATAAAAACTTCAAGCTTTCCTTCCATGGTGCTCTCGGCATTTGCTCCATTTTTGTGCTCCAAAAATTCGGCCATGGTGGTCCTTCAAGCTCCAAACTTTGGATGTGATTCCATGCCCACGGATGAGTTTCCCTATCACCTTCGTAAGACTCCGGAAGTGTGCTAGCACTCTTGAAATTTTGCCACAAAATTTCTACAATTGCTTCTTCTTGCTCACGACATTTGCCAAAAAATTGAGAGGAAAAAGGCCCTTGGCCGAGAGTGTGTAGAGAGGAGATGAGAGAATGAGTTGTGTTAGGTTTTTGTGGATTGTGTATCTAATACACTAAAAACAAAAGTCAAATACCAAAAATCAAATAAATGGTAAATGGCATTTAATCCATCCAACCACCACCATCAATCAATAGTGACATGTTTTCAATCACTCAAAGTGACTAGATATCACATCAATCAAAGTGACTAATGATTTGACGCTTGATGTGACTTGAGGGCCGCACTTGAATTTGAAATGCGAGTGCGCCCGCAAACACTCCCGAGATCGGGTTCGCTAATTCCGAATTAACGAATTTTCCGTTGCGACGTAATTAAATCAAATTTAATTAAATAATTTTGCCTAGCAAAATTACTATTCACGTCGCTAGAGAATTAATTCTAAATTAACTCGTTCGCCTGAATTAAAATCTAATTTTAATTCCGCGTCGAAATCCAATTTCGTATAATATATCGAATATATTATTTTATCGATTAATTCCAAATTAATCGTTCTCTCTCTTTAAATAATATTTTATCCCAGATAAAATATCTTCATAATTAATCCCAGATTAATTTTCTCTCTCTTATAATTAATCCCAGATTAATAAAGTGCGAGTCATACGTCATCGGTGAATCTTCGGGAAGCGACCCATGAGATCTCTGGATATGTTGGAATTAAATCTGGTAGTCGGACTATTCGAACACGTACGTACCTAATACTTACATTTTTACCGATTTACAAGACATGGTTGGCTTCTAGCAAAGCACTGTGCCTACCAAATTCTCCAGAATATTCTTACTGGAATATGTGATCTATATCAGGCGTAGTATACGTAGTATTGCGTATTACGATCCAGCATCGGATGTCACGTGCTAGGCCTGAGGCTGGAATTGTGTCTGCCCCGTTCGAAGCACATATCGGATCTCTGGTAACTAGTCTCTTTAATCGGATAATCATGACCTAGTCATATTATCCCAATGACTGCAGTACATAAGAGCATCAGTTCCATATACTACGTGATCATCATCTCCACTATGACTGGAGTGATACTTCCATCTTGACATCACACCCAATACACTACGATTCTCAATATACCCAGAAGAGGCGTACACAGAACTTGTTAATGTTGGACAATTATGACCCATAGCGTCACTAATTGTACAGATCATGGTGTTGTTGTACAAATTGACTATTTACAAAGGAGATTGCACTTTTATCATTTGTGATTAGATCACCTAGATATATAAATGATAGGAGGTCCCTATGATTTGTTCCTGGATTGAGAATGATATGAGATAGTATCACTCCACGAAGGATAAATCATTAAATATCCATAGTCAGAGCATTATCGAGATTGGACATCGATGAATGCGTAAAAGACTAGTATTACACTTGTGAGCGTTGTGAGGGCACGAAGGCATAGTTTTCATAAATTTGGGTATAGGATACTCATGCAAGTGTAATAGGAGGTTGTGTTTTACCGATGGTACGGGAAACAGCTTCGCTCTGGATAGACCCCCTCGGAATTCCATTGGTAGTATGACTATGTCTCTATGGAAGTCCGAAATCAGGGTAGGTGTATTTGGTCTTAACTTTAGACTTGCACCGCTAACAATTGCGACAATCAATATACTTTGGTTGCGGTCGTCCAGGACTTTAACAGGTTCTGTGTACACCAATGCTGGGTATATTCAGAATCGTAGTGTGTTGGGTGTGATGTCAAGACGATATAGCTCGTGCAGGGATACATAACTGGTTCTCTAAAAAAGGTTGCAACCGTCGGGATAATATGACTTGGTCATGATTATCCGATAATAAAGAGACTAGTTGCTCGTCATCCGATATATGCTTCGTACGGGGCAGACACTGTACCAGCCCCAGGCCTTGCATGTGATCATCCGATACTGGACAGAAATACGCAGTACTACGTATACTACGTCTGATATAGATCCTTTATTGCTGTAAGTATATTTCTGGAGAATTGGGTAGGCATGGCGCTTTACTAGAAGCCAACCTTGTCTTGTAAATCGGTATAAACGTAGTACGAGGTACTTACGTGTTCGAATAGTCCGACGACCGAATTTACTGCCAACATATTCGGGGATCTCATGGGTCGCTTCCCGAAGATTCACCGATGACGTATGACTCAAACTTTTAATTAATCTGGGATTAATTAGATGAGAGAGAAAATTAATCTGAGATTAATTGTGGAGATATTTTATCTGGATAAAATATCTTTTAAAGAGAGGTAACGATTAATTTGGAATTAATCGGTAAATTAATATATTCGATATATTAAACGAAATTGGATTTCGACGCGGAATTAAAATTAGATTTTAATTCGGGCGAACGAGTTAATTTAGAATTAATTCGTTAGCGACATGAATAGTGACTTCACTAGGCGTAATCAGTTAATTACATCGCAACGGAAAATTCGTTAATTTGGAATTAGCGAACCCGAGCCCAGGATTGTTTGCGAGCGCATTCATATTTTGAATTCGAGTGCGGCACGCAAGTCAAATCAAGCGTCAAATCGTTACTCGCATCAAGCGTCAAATCACTTGTCACTTTGAGTGATGTGACTTGACAACTTGATTGATAGATGTGACTTGATGGGAGTTGTTGAAAAGCTTTTGAAAGCTTGAGTGACATATATTATTATTATATGTTTTGGTATATGTTGAATTGATTTTAGAAATCAATTAACCTTTACACTTTTTCAACTCTCTCTTCTCTCTTCTCCACTTCTCTCCTCACGCCCATGGAGGGCCAAATTTTTCACTGGTTTTTTCTGAAAAAACCGTGAATGAAGGAAGCAAAAGTGTGGATTTTTGTGGCAAAAATCAAGAGAGGTAGCACTCCGAGAGACATGCGAATGTGATAGGGAAGTCCACCAATGAGCCGGGAATCGTTTGACGAAGCTTGGAGATTGGATTCTTGAAGCTTGATGGCCGAAAAATGAGGAACAAACAGTAGCCCACTGCCGCACAAAATAGTGAGCATAATTCATTTTTGTTGCCTCTAGCGTCGCTCAACCAACCGATGTGAGTATTCCGCAACTCCATCGTTGTATTCGCACTTATTTTCATGCTTGTTTATTGATCCTTGGGACCTTAGCAAACTCCAACAGTTAAAGCCCTGGACGACCAAAACCAAAGTATATTGATTGTCGCAAGTATTAGCGGTGCAAGTCTCAGGTTAAGCCAAAATACACCTACCCTGATTAAGACTTCCATAGACCCTTAGTCATACTACCAATGGAATTCTGAGGGGTCTATCCAGAGCGAAGCTGTTTCCATACCATCTGTAAACACAACCTCCTATTACACTTGCATGAGTATCCTATACCCAAATATATGAGAACTATGCAGTTATGCTCCCACAACGCGCACAAGTGTAATACTAGTCTTTTACGCATTATCGATGTCCAATCTCGTTAATACTCTGACTAGGGATATTTAATGATTAAACCTTCGTGGATTGATATTGTCTCATATCATCTCAATCTAGAACTAATCATAAGGACCTTCTATCATTTATATATCTTGGTAATCTAATTACAAATGATAAAAGGGAAATTTCCTTTGTCACATAGTTAATTTGTACAACAACACCATGATCTGTACAAATAGTGATGCTATAGGCCATAATTGTCCAACAACCTGTCGGGTGAGGGTAACCATAATTTGAACTTAAACTTAATGAATCTAGATAATTTGGTTGACATAGACATATGGTTCAATTGGGTTAAACTAGGTATTTGCGTCTGACCATCGACAGAGGCTTTCGCATAATTTAGTGTTCCAGGTTAGTAAACCGATTTATTACACAAATATAAAATAACTACTTCATCTTTAAAATGATATTGGAAGAAATCACAACCCTAGATAGTTTTTAATATTGAATTTTCTTAAACCTACTTTCGAACAATTTTATTTACTTTTTTTTTAAATTTAGAATCGTCACATTTTCAAATCAATCAAACAACCTGTTAGATACTAGTAATCATTTGACCTCATAAAATTAATAGCTTAGGTATTAAGTCCTCGTGGGATCGATACTTTTTATACTACTTGAACGACACGTGCGCTTGCGTTATACGCTTGTGTTTACGCACCGGTCAAGTTTTTGGTGCCGTTGCCGGGGACTTATTTATCTTTCACTATTAGTTTTAAGGTTAGATACCTTTACTTGAATCTAATTTTCTTTTTACTTATTTTTTTTTTGTTTTCTTGTGTTTCAGGTTCTCAGATACTTCATGAGACGAACCAGAAGCTTTGAACTCCGACCGCTTGACCCAGAAATTGAAATAACCATCAGACAGTTGAGAAGGGAAATGCGAGAAGACCAAGAAGCTTTAGTCAACATGAAACCTGAACCTTGGAGGTTGCACCACCAATTCCCATTCGAGACAGAAACATTCCGATGGTTGACAGACTCATTTCATGTATTGTACTTCCTCCCTCACCAGCAAATGCGGGCGACATCAAAACATGCATTCAGATGATTCAGCAGTCAGTTCAGTTTGTGGGGAATTCAACTGAAGATCCTAATTCCCACATCAGCAACTTCCTGGAAGTTTACGACACTTTCAATTACAACCGAGAAGCTGAAGAAGCAATGAGACTGCGTGTTTTTCCATACTCCTTGAAGGACAGAGCTAAAGCTTGGCTACATTCACTACCAGCAGGTTCCATCACAACTTGGAACACTTTAGCCACCAAATTTCTTACAAAATACTTTCCACCAGCCAGAACTGGAAAGCTGAGGAATGACATCACATCCTTTTGTACAACAAGACTCAGAAACTCTCTACGAAGCTTGGGAAAGGTACAAAGATTTGCTCCGGAAATGTCCTCACCATGAGATTCCAAAATGGCTTCAAGTCTAAACTTTCTATAATGGACTTTCTGGAATAATGAGAACCACAATCGATGCTGCTGCTGGAGGAGCTTTAATGGCAAAAGGAGAAGATCAAGCCTGGGACCTAATCGAAGAAATGGCCAACAATAATTCTTTGTGGCCAACATAAAGGAGTATGATCCAAAGAATTGCAGGAATTTATGAAAGTGGAGCGAATACAGCAGTCAACGCCAAGCTGGATCAGATATGCAAATTCATGGAGACTCTTACTACTGGATCCACAAGTTCACCATATGGAGGAGCACCAGAGTCGAACCAACTTGAAGAGACGGTGAATTTTGTCAACAATTTCAACAGACAGGGGAACAAACCATTATTCCAACACCTACAACCCATGATAGAGGAATCATCCCAATTTTTCATGGAGCAACAATTCAGGGCAAAGAACTATCCACCACCTGGATTCAGCAACATAACAAAGGACATGAGCAGTCAAATGAACCAGGAATAGTAGAAGTGTTGAATCAGTTAATAAAGTACGATGCTATGTTTCAGGGCAATCAGCTTCCATCAAAGCACTGGAGAATCAAATCAGACAACTAGCCAATGCTCAGAGTTACAGACCGCCCGGTAATCTTCCCAGCAACATAGAACCAAATCCAATGAACCGAGGGAATGAGCAATGTCAAGCCATTACCTTAAAAAGTGGTACTGAGATCAACAAAGATGTTGGAATCAAGGCAACAATTGAGGAAGTTCCAAAAGATGCAGTTCCACAAATGGAGGAAAAAGAAGCAAAGGAAAAAGAACAGATCATTCCACCTCCACCTTTTCCTCAACGACTTCAGAAAAAAAAACTGGACAAGCAGTTTGCTTGATTCCTGGAGGTGTTAAAAAAGCTTCACATCAACATTCCATTTGCATACGCCTTGGAAGAAATGCCCAGCTATGTAAAATTCATGAAAGACATTCTTTCACGAAAACGAAGATTGGGAGACTACGAGACAGTAGCATTAACGGAAGAATGCAGCGCCATCATTCAGAGGAAACTTCCCCCGACGTTGAAAGATCCTGGCAGTTTCACTGTCCCATGCACCATTGGAGAACATTATATCGGTAAGGCTTTATGTGATTTAGGTGCTAGTGTTAACTTGATGCCTTTTTCTATTTACAGGAAACTGCAGATTGGAGAAGCAATGCCTACCTCAGTCTCGTTGCAACTTGCTGATCGAACACTCGCATTTCCAAGAGGGTTGTTGAAGATGTGCTGGTCAAAGTCGACAAACTCATTCTTCCAGCAGATTTCATCATCCTGGACATGGAAGAAGACAAAGAAGTACCTATCATTATTGGGAGACCATTCTTGCCTACAGGTAAAACTGTGATTGATGTGCAAAAAGGAGAGCTGACCATGAAAGTGCATGACCAAGAAGTTACCTTTAATGTTTTAAAAGCCATGGAATTCCCGAGCGATGAAAAGGAAGAAGAATGCTTCAGAGTTTATGTTGTTGATAGTATCATTCAAAATACTGAGACAAATCCCACAGATACACTTGAAGCTTGCATCACCAACATGACTGACAGTGAGCTAGATGCTGAAATCCTGGAATGTATCAACTACCTTGACAAACCATTCCGATTCAAAGCGACACAACCAGTTGAAAGCTTGGAACTGCCAAAGAAAGATTGAATCAAGCCTTCGATTGAAGAACCACCACAACTGGAGCTGAAGTTACTTCCGAGCCATCTCAGGTATGCATTTCTTGGAAACTCTTCTGAATTACCTGTTATTATTTCTTCTTCACTAACATTGGAGCAGGAAGAAAAGTTACTGAGAGTATTACGAGAGCACAAAAGAACCATTGGATGGACTATAGCAGATATTCGAGGCATTAGTCCATCATTTTGCATGCTCAAGATTCTGATGAATGATGAGTACAAACCCACAGTGGAGCATCAACAGAGACTCAATCCAATCATGAAGGAAGTCGTAAAGAAGGAAGTAATCAAATGGTTGGATGATGGCATCATTTACCCCATCTCAGATAGTACTTGGGTGAGTCTTATGCAGTGTGTGCCGAAGAAAGGAGGAATTATTGTGGTTACCAATGAAAAGAACGAGCTAATCCCAACCAGAACGGTGACTGGATGGAGAGTATGCATGGATTACCGAAAGATGAACAAAGCAACACGAAATGACCATTTTCCGCTCCCATTCATTGACCAAATGTTAGACAGACTGGCGGGACATGAGTTCTATTATTTTATGGATGGATATTCAGGGTACAATCAGATTTCCATCGTACGAGAAGACCAGGAGAAAACTACATTTACATGTCCCTATGGTACTTTTGCTTTCCGCAGAATGCCATTTGGATTATGTAATGCCCCTGCTACATTTCAGCGTTGCATGATGACCATCTTCTCAGACATGCTGGAGCATAGTATGGAGGTTTTTATGGATGAATTTTCTGTGTTTGGAGATTCTTTTGACTAGTGCTTGCAAAATTTGGAACAAGTATTACAAATGTGCGAAGATACAAACCTGGTGCTCAATTGGGAGAAATGCCATTTCATGGTACAGTAGGGCATTGTTCTTGGACACCGGATCTCACAAAAAGGAATCGAGGTAGATAAAGCAAAGATTGAAACAATTGAAAAACTACCTCCGCCGACATCTGTCAAAGGGATTCGGAGCTTTCTTGGACATGCAGGTTTTTACAGGAGATTTATCAAAGACTTTTCCAAGATTGCTAAACCTCTGTGCAATCTTCTGGAGAATGATGTGGCTTTCAACTTCACCAAAGAATGCCAGGAAGCTTTCGAGATCTTAAAACATAAGCTAATTTCTGCCCCCATCATTGTAACACCAGACTGGACCCTTCCATTTGAAGTGATGTGTGATGCTAGTGATTTTACTGTAGGTGCAGTTTTGGGACAACGCAAAACAAAAATTTTCCACACCATTTACTACTCCAGCAGAACTTTGAATGAAGCTCAACTCAACTACACAACCACTGAAAAAGAGTTGCTCGCAGTTGTGTACGCTTTTGACAAATTCTGCTCCTATCTACTGGGTCCCAAGTGGTGGTCTACACAGATCATTCAGCAATCAATACTTGATCACGAAGAAAGATGCCAACCCAGATTGATCTGTTGGATACTTCTTCTGCAAGAATTTGACGTGGAGATTCGAGACAGGAACGGGACAGAGAATCATGTGGTAGATCATCTATCGAGGCTCGAGAATGGAGAAACAGCTGACAAAGATATGTCAATCAAAGAAACTTTTCTAGATGAACAACTATTTTCCATGAAACAACAAGATGCTCCTTGGTATGCTGACTATGTCAACTACATTGTGTCAGGAAAATGGCCGTTGGAATGGACAACTCAGCAACGGAAGAAATTCTTCAAAGAAGTCAAGCATTATGTCTGGGATGAGCCGTACCTGTTCAAACGTTGTGCTGATCAATTACTTAGGCGGTGTGTTCCACAGGAGGAGGTCAACAGTGTTTTGCAGCACTGTCATTCATCACCATATGGCGGACACTTCAGCGGGGACAAAACTGCAGCAAAAGTTCTTCAATCAGGTTTGTTCTGGCCCACTCTTTTTAAAGATGCTTATCTTTTTTCTCTTCAATGTGACAGATGCCAGAGAACGGGAAATATTTCAAGGAGAAATGAAGGACCCTTGCAAAACATTCTGGAAGTGGAGATATTCGATGTGTGGGGTATTGATTTTATGGGACCATTTGTCCATCATTCGGAAACCTGTACATCCTGGTTGTTATAGACTACGTTTCCAAATGGGTTGAAGCAATTGCATTGCCATCCAATGATTCAAAAGTGGTGATCAAATTCCTGAAAAAGAATATTTTCACTCGGTTCGGAACACCTCGTGCAATCATCAGTGATGGTGGCTCTCATTTCTGCAACAGATACTTCGATGCACTCTATCCAAATACAGAGTTACTCACAAGGTTGCCACAGCTTATCATCCACAGTCAAATGGACAGGTTGAGGTTTCAAATATGGAGATCAAAAGAATCCTAGAAAGAACCGTTGGATCAACAAGGAGGGACTGGTCTACAAAATTGGATGATGCATTATGGGCCTACCGAACAGCTTACAAGACACCCATTGGTATGTCCCCATATCGATTGGTGTTTGGGAAAGCATGCCATCTACCAGTTGAGCTTGAACACAAGGCGTACTGGGCACTGAAGAAGTTGAATCTTGATTCACAAGCTGCATGAGAGAAAAGACTTCACCAACTCAACGAATTGGAGGAATTTCGCCTACATGCTTATGAGAATGCCAGATTGTACAAAGAAAAGACCAAGAAATGGCATAACCGAAAAATAGTGCACAGACAGTTAGAACCAAGGAAGCAGGTGTTGTTGTACAACTCGAGGTTGAAACTTTTCCCTGGAAAGTTGAAATCTAGGTGGTCAGGTCCATTTGTGATCACTCAGGTTTTACCATATGGAGCTGTTGAGTTACTGGATCCCAACACCAACGAAACATTCAAGGTTAACAGTCAGCGTGTCAAACACTACTGGGGAGAATCATTTGAGCAACAAAACGAAATTGTCACACTTTCAGATCCAGCCTAATGTTCAAGAAGTCACGTCTAGCTGTTGACGTTAAACTTAGCGCTAGCAGGGAGGCAACCCATGCAATTTGTGTATATATTATGATTTTGTGTGATTTAATTTTGTATGTTTAGTTTTTGCAGTTTAAGTCCTTTCACGATGGAAGAAGCTCTCGCAAAACTTCACAAGTAATTTCCTTCTCTCCCTCAAAACTCTCTGATGAAAGTCTACAAAGCTCGCTTATAACGAATGAGATTACTAACAATCCATGGTGTTCCTAATGATATTCGTTGGGTAATTGAAGCACTAGTCCGATTGGCAGGTGAGTCTTCTGAATATTTTATTTCACATCTGCCTGGTTTTGGAAGAAGCACCTATGCAAAGAAACGTAGAGCTAAGAAAATGGGTGTTTGTTACAAATGTGCACGCTAGAATTGCAATACTCGTTTTGGTTCTTTAGGAATGGTGTCTGATAATCGCGAAGACAAAATTAAATTCATTAGGGATAGCTTGAGTAAGGATTCTTTATATAATATATCTTTGACTCTTGAGACGCATCCCAGTGGATATGTTCATATATCCATTCGCAAATTACATACATAATTTCAAAAAGAAAGACAACAGTTAAGTCTCGGGAATCTGACTCAAAAAGACCCTGTTTGCCAATTTATAAGAAAATTGGATGGGAAGCTTGTCCCTGATGCATAGACGTCAATCAAGCCGCTACTATTCTTGTACATTTTATATCTCTTTGTCTTTTCCTGATAATGTGATTTGTTTTGTTATTTTCTTTTATTTTCTCCGACAGGATCCAGACCTTTTGACAATCACGATTTATTTTACTGTTTAACTAATAATTGTCATTTGGCAGGTACTAGTGCTATTATGTTACTCACCTTTTCAGGTGTTCTAAATTCAACTCAACATTGCACTTTTGAAGACATCCAGAGTAAAACATGGAAGCCACTTCAAGAAGACGAGTTGAAAACATCTGTGTGTTTTGCGGTAGTAGTGTTGGTACTAAACCACAATACGTAGAAGCAGCACAGGAATTGGGTCGAGTCTTAGCTGCAAGGAATATGCACTTAGTATATGGCAGAGGCAATCTTGGACTTATGGGGATCGTTTCAAAGGCCGTACAAGAAGGAGGCAGTCACGTTTTGGGAATCATCCCAAAACCCTTGGCAGCGGCAAATATTATTGGACCATCAAACGGAGAGGAACTTATTGTGCCAGGTATGTCCGAGCGACTAGTGGAAATGATTAACCATGCTGATGCTTTTATTGCTTTGACAGGTGGCTTGGGCACATTGGAGGAAAATTTTTTAATGCTATCTTGGGCGAACCTGAACATACACCAAGAAACCAATTGGGCTGTTTAACGTTGATGGATTTTATGATTTTCTTTGTGTTTCTTGATGATGCCCAGAGAAATGGGTTCGTGTCAAAACATATGAAAAAACTTCTCTTTACTGTCAGAACTGCTCCGGATCTAATTGACCAAATCTTAGCCTATGAACCACAAGTTGACCCTATCCTTTCAAAGATAAATTGGTCTGAGGACGATCATGGTAAGAGGCGACGGATTAATCTGGATCTTAACCTTTAATTTCCTGTAGAATTTCAGTTATCCAGGTATTATCTTCTAAACTCTTCTTCTACTGTTTAAGACATTGGTGACAATGTCTCATTTAGGTTATAGGGAGGGAATTAGTTTATTAGTACCTTGTTTTTAATTTGTGTATTGTTTTTGATTATTTTTTTTTAGTCCAAAATTTTTCAAAAAATACAAAAATTTTGAAAATTTTTCAAAAATTACAAAAATATTTTACGTTTTTGTGTTTTTATTTTGACTAAAAAAGTGAAATTGGTAAGAGATAGCTGTGTAAGGAATTTCCACTCCTGAGACATATCTCAAACCATTTATTCGGAACAAGTTAATTTTTGTTTATTTTCTTTTGAATTATTTAATTTGTGAATTCTCCATAAAACTGACTAAAATGGATCTTCATATGCTCAGCTGATAGGTATTATCAACATACATGGAAACATACGGACATGAGCTAAAATTGAAAGTTTGTAATATTATGTGCTCTAATTTAATTGGAGGAAGCATCTCAAAAAGTGATGGAGTAAAAAAAAAAAACGTTTGAGGTCCGAGTTATTAAGTCTGTAATGGTGTTTTAACACTAGTGCCCTAAAGCCAACTGGTTTGGGAGTCACTGGCCCAAAGCTCGTTACATGGATCAAAGATGTTGCAAAAAATATAAATATCTGAAGTCTGAGTAATTAAGTCTGTAGGGGTGTCTTAACACCTGGTGCCCTAAAGCCAACTGGTTTGGGAGCCACCGACCCAACACTCGCTACATAGATGGAAGATATTGTATATAAATAAAAAAAAATCAAAGAAAAAATCAGAAAAATCAGAAAAATTATTCCATTGCTACAAAAAGGTGTGAATTCTGATAAAACTTTAGGACAAAAATATTACTCTCTTATCAACTGCACTTATGACTGTTGTGGGCAAAAATGAGTTGTTTAATATTTTGTTGGCTGTGTATATGGAGAATGGAAAAAATGATCGGAGAATTTACTTATTCAGTAATTTAGAAAGAAAGAAAACAACTAGTAACTTGGAGTTGAAGTTTCACCTGATTAGTCACTAACTTCTTTATTCTCTTTTCTCTTGTCTTTTTGCTTTTGTAAAATATTTGTGGGTATCATTGTTGTAAACCCTCACGAGCCTACAACTCGTCCACTATGGACACCTAGGGGTTTAAAGGCTTGTAGCATACGCTAAATGCAACCGTGATCCCTACGAAAGTGGCTTAGTTAAATTTTACTTATGGTATTTTATTCTATGTTTTGCTCGAGGACTAGCAAAATGTTAGGTTTGGGGGTGTGATGAGTGGTAATTATATCACTATTTCCCACTCATTTAACCTAATATTTTGTATAGTTTCTTGAGTTTTGTGAATATTTTGATGTGTTTTGTGTTATTTTGTAGATAAATAAAGTTTCAGGACATTTTGGAGGTGATTTGGGGCCAAAACAGTGAAAACGGACGAAAAGGGAATTTTGCTCATTTCTCGCGTCGCGATGCGCAAGCCTTTGGCGTCGCGACGCCTAACATGCGCCGAACAGTGCTAACGTGCGCCGGGTCCACAAGTCAGAATCTGAGGAAATTTGACTTTGCTAACGTGCCACGTGTCACCATCACAACCGATCTGCTAACGTGCGCCGTCCCACGTGTCATCATCCTACGGTGCCGACAGTCACCATCACCACGTGTCGCCACGTGTCACTCCATCTGTCAGCCACGTCATCATCCACATCACCAGTTGACCGAGTCAAATTGCCACGTCATCATCAGCCAATCACGCGTGCCACGTGTCACAATTCTATGGTACCGATAGTCACTTTGCCACGTGTCGCCACGTCAGCATAAATTATTGACTCACTTATCTGCAATTGACACGTGGCGATAAGAATCTGAAATCATCCAATCAGAAGCCGCCACGTGTCACCTTATCACCTTATCCCGAATCTGAAGTCGACGAACCAGAGCGTGCCACGTCGACAAACCGGTGTCGCGACGCTGGCTTGGCGTCGCGACGCCGGACCCCTACTGATGTCTATAAATAGAGCTCGAAATTTCAGTTTCAGATATACCATTCTCTCTATATTCTCTCATGTAAATGGAGTTTTCTATCTAGTTTATTTTAATTTTTGTTTTTTAATTAATTTTAATTACGTTCTGTAATAATAGTAATTTACTTTCTTTACTTTTTACAGTTTTTACTATTCACCATGAGGAGGTAACTTCCCCGTGCTAGGGTGAAAGGTAATTCTTTTACTATTGTTATTTAGATTAATCTCCCTTTAATATAATATATTCACTATTTAAAATTTGACTTAAAAAGGATACCGCCAGATTGGTCGGTTGGTAATTCATTTTAATCTGGTTTAAACCTGACTAATCAAGGATACCGCCAGATTGGTCGGTTGGTAATTAATTTTCTTACCGCCTATATGGCAGGTTTTTTTGGTTCCGCCTTTATTGCTGGTTGGACTTAATTTGACTTAATCAGGTTACCGCCTATATGGCTGGTTGGTAAAATAATCACAAGTTTATATATTATATTATGAGAGATATCTAAATTAGTAGTAGTAAAAGTTGATCCTTTTACCTTAGCATTTTATTTTATTGCAATTTACTTTTCAGCTTTTGACCGGCGTAAACACACATGTATAACGCAAGCGCACGTATCGTTCAAGTAGTATAAAAATATCGATCCCACGAGGAATTAATATCTAAACTATTAATTTTATGAGGTCAAATGATTACTAATATCTAACAAGTTGATTGATTGATTTGAAATAGTGACGATTCTAAATTTAAAAGCAAGTAAATAAAATAGTCGAAAATAGGTTTTAAGAAAATTCAATATTAAAACTATCTAGGGTGTGATTTCTTCCAATATCATTTTAAAGAATGAAGTGGTTATCTTAAAGTTGGGTAATATATTGATTTATTAACCTGGAACACTAAATTATGTGTAGCCTCTGTCGATGGTCAGACACAAATACCCAGTTTAACCCAATTGATCCATATGTCTATGTCAACCAAATTATCTGGATTCATTAAGTTTAAGTTCCAATTATGGCTAACCCCGCCCGACAGGTATATTCCTATCCTGTAAGGAAAATCTATTAAAGGGTTATCTATCCTCAAGGAAGATCGTGGGCTATTGAGTCTAAGGCTGAAACCTAAAATCCCTATGTCTAGTTCATTTTAGATTTACCAGATCAATTTTATTAATGGCCAGTTAATGAAAAAAGCATTAAGTTTAAGAATTAAGACTCAATAAATAAATCTTTATATTACCCAAGCTATAATCTAACCCTTATAAAATGGTGATATTAGATTTCATCACACCCCAGATAACTAATTTAGTTACAGCACATAACTAGGGCTAGTAAAAACTTGAAAATAAAGACATAAAGTAAAAATGGCGGTAAAGTAAATACTGAAAAGTAAATTACAATAAAATAAAATACTAAGGTAAAAGGAATTACTTTTACTACTACTAATTATATATCTCCATAAAAATAATATAAAACTTGTGTGTGATTCTTTTCCAACCAGCCATATAGGCTGGTGGTAACCTGATTAAGTCAAATTAAGTTCCAACAGCCATAAAGGCAAGGATTAAATACGGAAACCAAAATTAAATTACCAACCGACCAATCTGGCGGTATCCTTTATTAGTCAGGTTTAAATCAGATTAAAATGAATTCCCACCGACCAATCTGGCGGTATCCTTTTTAAGTCAATATTTTAAATAGTGAATATATTATATTTAAGGGAGATTAATCTAAATAGCAATAGTAAAAAGAATTACTTTCACCCTAGCTGGGGAAGTTACCTCCTCATTACTGAAAAGTAAAAAAACTGAAAAATTAAAGAAAGAAAAGTACTGTCAAACAGTAAAAGTAAATTGCGGAAAGTAAAAACTGAAAAGAAAAGTAAGAACGAAAATGCGAAACTGAAATTAATTACTGAAAACTAAAAATAAACAAACTAGATACACTTTCTTATTTATTCATTAAGATTTCAGAAGAAAGAAAGTATGAATTTTACAAATGAAAATGGCTTGGTATTATAGGCAAAATTTGCCACCATCAAATCATCCATCAAATTCTCCACCAAATCCATTATTAATTTCTCCACTAATTACTCCACCAAATCCATAATTGCTCCACTAATTGCTTATCTTATTTGGGTGGTGATTTGATAATTTTTATTAATTATTATTAATTAATATTTGCTTTGAAAATGATTGATAATGACTTTTAATAATTACACACCATACACTTCTAGATAGTGTCATCAATTTCGGGCATGAAATATTCAGAGTTCGAAATTATTTTGTCTTTAAAAGTTGTAGATATTTGAGTCTTCTTTAATCTGGAACTTGAATCAGCTCAATCCGATATCTGAGTAAAACGTTATGCCCCAAATACGACAGATGCGCAAAACTGGAATTTCCAAAAACTGCACTTCGTCAAAACGCCCTTTCAAGTTTCCAATCTCCAAAATTAAAATATCAAGTCCAATAATTGCCATTATTTGACCCATATTTCATCCTAAATGATTTCATTGAGACCCGATATTATTTTATCTGCAAAATAAACTAAAACACATCAAAAAGTTCATTAAACCCGAGAAACTAAATAAAATATTAAGTTAAAGGGGCGGTAAATATTTGATATTTTCCGCTCATCACACCCCCAAACCTAACATTTTGCTAGTCCTCGAGCAAAACACACAAAATAAAAATAAAATTAAACTAAGCCACTTTCGTAGGGATCACGGTTGCATTTAGCATATGCAACAAGCCTTTAAACCCCTAGGTGTCTCTAGTGGACGAGTTGTAGTCTCGTGAGGGTTTACAGGAATGATACCCACAAACATTTTTACAAAAAGTAAAAAGTTAGTTAAAACTAATGCACACAAAAGCAAAAAGACAAGCGAAAAAGAGAATAAAGATGTTAGTGACTAATCAGGTGAAACTTCTACTCAAGTTACTAGTTGTTTTGTTTTATTTTAAATTACTGAATAAGTAAATTCTCCGATTATTTTTACCATTCTTCATATACATGGCCAACAAAATATTAATCAATTTATTTTTGCCCACAACAGTCATAAGTGTAGTTGATAAGAGAGTAATATTTTTGTCCTAAGTTCTCATCAGATTTCACACCTTTTTGGAGCAATGGAATAAATTTCATTTTTCTGATTTTTTCTTTGATTTTTTTCTCTATTTTTTATTTATATACAATATCTTCCATCTATGTAGCGAGTGTTTGGTCGGTGGCTCCCAAACCAGTTGGTTTTAGGGCACCAGGTGTTAAGACACCCCTACGGACTTAATTACTCAGACTTCAAATATATATATTTTTTGCAGCATCTTCGATCCATGTAACGAGCTTTGGGCCAGTGACTCCCAAACCAGTTGGTTTTAGGGCACTAGGTTTTAAAACCCTTACAGACTTAATAACTCGGATCTCAGACGTTTTTTTTTTTTTTTTTTTTTTTTTTTACTCCATTGTTTTTTTTTGAGATGCTTTCTCCAATTAAACTATAGCACTGAATATTACAAACTTTTCAATTTTAGCTCACGACCGTATGTTACTGCATTGATAATATCTGTCAACTGAGCATATAAAGATTCATTTTAGTGAAGATTCACAAATTAAATAAATTTAAAATGAAATAAACAAAAATTAATTTGTTTCAAAATAGGTTTGAGATACGTATCATGAGTGGAAACTCCTACTCAGCTATCTTTTACCAATTTCACATTTTTAGTCAAAAATAAAAAAAAAAACACAACGCAAAATATTTTTTGTAATTTTTGAAAAATTTCTAATTTTTTGTATTTTTCGAAAAATTTTGGACTAAAAATAAAAATAACATACAAAGTAAAAAAACAAGGTACTGATCAACTAATTCCCTCCCCCAAACCTAAATGAGACATTGTCCCCAATGTCTTAAACAGTAAAAGGAGAGTTAAGAAGGTTGTAATGGTTAGCTGAAAATCTACAGGAAATTAAAGGTTAAGATCCAGATTAATCCTACGCCTCTTACCACGATCGTCCTCGGACCAATTTATCTTTGAAAGGATAGGGTCAACTTGTGGTTCATAGGCTATGAGTTGGTCTATTAGATCCGGAGCGGTTTCTGGCAGTAAAGAGGAGTTCTTTCAAAGGTTTTGATACGAACCCATTTCTCCGAGCATCATCAAGAAGAAACACACAAAGAAAATCATAAAAACCCATCAACATGAGCAATCCAAGCGGTTTTCTGGTGTATGTTCAGGTTCGCCCAAGATAGTACTATAAAAATTTCCTCCAATGTGCCCAAGCCACCTGGCAAAGCATAAAAGCATCAGCACGGTTAATCATTTCTACCAGTCGTTCAGACATACCTGGCACAATCAGTTCCTCTCCGTTTGATGATCCAATAAGATTTGCCTTTGCCAAGGGTTTTGGGATGATTCCAAAAACGTGACTGCCTCCTTCCTGTACAACCTTTGAAACGATCCCCATAAGTCCAAGATTGCCTCCGCCATATATTAAAGTGCATATTCCTTGCAGCTAAGACTCGACCCAATTCTTGTGCTGCTTCTATGTATTGTGGCTTAGTTCCCACACTACTACCGCAAAACACACAGATATTTTCAACTCGTCTTCTTGAAGTAGCTTCCATTTTTTTTTATGTGTTTCTTTCTCAAATCTGGATGCCTTCAAAAGTGCAATGACGGGCTGAATTTATAGTACCTGAAAAGGGTGAGTAAAAATAGCACAAGTATCTTCCAGAGGACGATTAGTAGCGAAATATTATCGTGATAGTCAAAAAGGTCTGGATCATGTCGGAGAAAAAATTAAAAGAAAACACATAAAAAACAAATCACAATTATTAAGAAAAGACAAAGAGATATAATATATAAGGAAAGTTACAGCTTGATTGACGTCTATGCGTCAGGGACAAGCTTCCCATCCAATTTTCTTATAAATTGGCAACAGGGTCTTTTTGAGTCAGATTCCCGAGACTTAACTGTTGTCTTTCTTTTTGAAATTGTGTATGTAATTTGCGAATGGCTATATGATCATATCACTGGGATGCGTCTCAAGAGTTAAAGATATATCATCTAAAGACTCCTTACTCAAGCCATCCCTAATGAATTTAATTTTGTCTTCGCGATTATCAGACACCATTCCTAAAGAACGAACAACGTGTTGCAATTAAATCGTGCACATTTGAAACAAACACCCATTTGCTTAGCTCTACGTTTCTTTGCATATGTGCTTCTTCCTAACCAGGCAGATGTGAAATAAAAGAGTCAGAAGACTCACTGCCAATCGAACTCGTGCTTCAATTACCCAACGAATGTCATTGGGCACACCATGGATCGTCAGTAAACCTCATCCGTTCCAAGCGAGCTTTGTAAACTTTCATCAGAGATTTTTGAGGGAGAGAAGGAAATTGCTTGCGAAGATTTGCGAGAGCATCTTCCATTTTGAAATGACTAATCCTGCCAAAAATTAAACACAAAAAATAAAACACACCAAATCACAATATATACAACAAATTGCATGGGTTGCCTCCCTGCGCGCTAAGTTTAAAGTCGTCAGCCAGACTTGGCTTCTCGAACGTTAAGCTGGATCTGAAAGTGTAACACTTTCTTTTTGTCGCTCAAATGATTCTCCCCAGTAGTGTTTGACACGCTGTTTTTAACTTGAAAGTTTTGTTAGCATCAGGATCATGTATCTCAACGGCTCTATTTGGTAAAACTTTGGTGATCACAAATGGACCTGACCACCGTGATTTTGGCTTCCATGGGAAGAATTTTACCCTTGATTTGTTTAACAGTACCTTCTGCCCTGGTTCCAGTTGTATGCGCACTAACTTCTCATCATGTCTTTTCTTGCCCTTTTCTTTGTACAATTTGGCATCTTCAAAAGGCTGATTGTGAAATTCCTCCAATTCGTTGAGCTGGTGGAACTTTTTCTCTTCTGTTGCTTGTAGTGCAAGAATTGGCTCCTTCAGTACAAGATGCTTTATCTTTAGGCTCCACAGGCAATTGACATGTTTTAAGTTTGTCAGTAGAACTTTGTCTTTCATCAGAGTTCTGAATGGTACTGTGTATCACATCGAGTTTGAAACATTCCTCATTCTTTTCATCATCTGGGAAATTCATGGCCTTGAAAACATTGAATGTTACTTCTTGGTCCTGTACCCTCATGGTTAATTCTCCTTTTTGTACATCAATAATGGTTCGACCTGTAGCCAAGAATGGTCTCCCAAGGATGATTGGTACGTCTGCGTCTTCCTCCATATCAAGGACAAAAAAATGCTGGGAAAATGAATTTGTCAACCTTGACCAGCACATCCTCAACTACACCTCTCGGAAATACGAGCGTTCTATCAGCAAGTTGTAGTGAGACTGAAGTTGGCATTGTTTCTCCAATCTGTAATTTCCTGAAAATAGAAAAAGGCATCAAGTTAAACACTCGCACCTAAATCACACAAAGCCTTACCAAAGTTATGTTCTCCTATGACGCAAGGAACAGTGAAACTGCCAGGATCTTTCAATTTCGGGGGAAGTTTCCTCTGAATGATGGCACTGCATTCTTCTGTTAATGCTACTGTCTCGTAATCTCCCAATCTCCGTTTTCGTGAAAGAATATCTTTCATGAATTTGGCATAGGTGGGCATTTGTTCCAACGCTTCTGCAAATGGAATGTTGATATGCAGCTTTTTGAAGATCTCCAGGAACCGAGAAAACTGCTTGTCCAATTTGTTCTTCTGAAGACGTTGAGGAAAAGGTGGAGGTGGAGTGATCTGTTCTTTTTCCTTGCTTCTTTTTCCTCCATCTGTTGCTTGTTTCTTTTGGAACTTCCTCAGCAGTTGTTTTGACTCCAACATCTTTGTTGATTTCAGTACCGCTTTTTACATGATGGCATGACATTGCTCCTTCCCCATGTTTCTTGGATTTGGCTCTGTGTTGCTAGGAAGGGTACCTGGCAGTCTGTAACTCTGAGCATTGCCAGTTGTCCCATTTGATTCTCCAGTGCTTTAATAGAAGCAGATTGACTTTGATTTATGTTGTTTGAGCTTGAAACATAGCATCGTATTTGCTTCTTGCTTTTTGAACATCTCTGCAAACCATTCTTCATTTCTGGTTCTTTTTCATGTTCTGGCCTTTGTTCTGCTGGTGGAATCCGGTGGTGGATAGTTTTGATGTTGGCCTGAATTGTGCTCCATGATAAATTAGGATGATTCCTCCACCCTGGGTTGTAGGTGTTGGAATATGGATTGTTCCCCTGTCTGTTGAAATTGTTGACATAATTCACCGTCTCTTCATGTTGGTTTTGGTTCTGGTGCTCCTCCATATGGTGAACTTGTGGTTCCAGTGATGTTCACAACTTGCGTGCTAAGTGTTTCTAGACATTTGCATATCTGATCCAACCTGGTATTCACTGCTGTGTTTTGCTCCAACTTCATAAATTCCTGCAATTCTTTGGATCATGCTCCTTTCTGTTGGCCACAAGGAATTGTTGTTGGCCATTTCTTCGATTAGGTCCCAGGCTTGATCTTCTCCTTTTGCCATTAAAGCTCCTCCAGCAGTAGCATCGATTGTGGTTCTCATTATTCCAGAAAGTCCATTATAGAATGTTTGATCTTGAAGCCATTTTGGAATCTCATGGTGTGATGACATTTTCGGAGTAAATCTTTATACCTTTCCCAAGCTTCGCAGAGGGATTCTGAATCTTGTTGTACAAAGGATGTGATGTCATTCCTCATTTTCCGGTTCTGGCTGGTGGAAAGTACTTTGCAAGAAATTTGGTGGCTAAAGTGTTCCAAGTTGTGATAGAACCTGGTGGTAGTGAATGTAGCCAAGCTTTAGCTCTGTCCTTCAAGGAGTATGGAAAAAACACGCAGTCTCATTGCTTCTTCAGCTTCTCGGTTGTAATTAAAAGTGCCACAAACTTCCAGGAAGTTACTGATGTGGGCATTAGGATCTTCAGTTGCATTCCCCCCAAATTGAACTGACAGCTGAATCATCTGAATGCATGTTTTGATGTCACATGTATTTGCTGGTGTGGTAAGGAGGAAGTACAATGCAAGAAATGAGTCTGTCAACCACCGGAATGGTTCTGTCTCGAATGGGAATTGGTGGTGCAACATTCAAAGGTTCAAGTTCCATGTTGAACTAAAGCTTCTTGGCCTTCTCGCCTTTCCCTTCTCAACTGTCTGATGGTTCTTTGAATTTATGGGTCAAGCGATCGGAGTTCAAAGCTTCTGGTTCGTCTCATGTAGTTTCTGAGAACCTGAAACACAAGAAAACAACGACAATAAGTAAAAAGAAATTAGATACAAGTAACGTATCTAACCCCTAAATTAATAGTGAAAGATAAATAAGTCCCGGCAACGGCGCCAAAAACTTGACCGGCGTAAACACACACGTATAACGCAAGCGCACGTATCGTTCAAGTAGTATAAAAATATCGATCCCACGAGGACTTTATATCTAAACTATTAATTTTATGAGGTCAAATGATTACTAATATCTAACAAGTTGATTGATTGATTTGAAATAGTGACGATTCTAAATTTAAAAGCAAGTAAGTAAATAAAATAGTCGAAAATAGGTTTTAAGAAAATTCAATATTAAAAAACTATCTAGGGTTGTGATTTCTTCCAATATCATTTTAAAGATGAAGTGGTTATCTTAAAGTGGGTAATATATTGATTTATTAACCTGGAACACTAAATTATGTGTAAGCCTCTGTCGATGGTTCAGACACAAATACCCAGTTTAACCCAATTGAATCATATGTCTATGTCAACCAAATTATCTGGATTCATTAAGTTTAAGTTCCAATTATGGCTACCCCCGCCCGACAGGTATATTCTATCCTGTAAGGAAATCTATTAAAGGGTATCTATCCTCAAGGAAGAGTCGTGGGCTATTGAGTCTAAGGCTGAAACCTAAAATCCCTATGTCTAGTTCATTTTAGATTTACCAGATCAATTTTATTAATGGCCAGTTAATGAAAAAGCATTAAGTTTAAGACTCAATAAATAAATCTTTATATTACCCAAGCTATAATCTAACCCTTATAAAATGGTGATATTAGATTTCATCACAACCCTAGATAACTAATTTAGGTACAACACATAACTAGGGCTAGTAAAAAACTTAAAATAAAAGACATAAAGTAAAAATGCGGTAAAGTAAATACTGAAAAGTAAATTACAATAAAATAAAATGCTAAGGTAAAAGGAATTACTTTTACTACTACTAATTTAGATATCCTATAAAATAATATATAAACTTGTGATTCTTTTTCCAACCAGCCATATAGGCGGTAACCTGATTAAGTCAAATAAGTCCAACCAGCCATAAGGCGGAACCAAAATTAAATTACCAACCGACCAATCTGGCGGTATCCTTTATTAGTCAGGTTTAAATCAGATTAAAATGAATTACCAACCGACCAATCTGGCGGTATCACCTTTTAAGTCAATATTTTAAATAGTGAATATATTATATTTAAGGGAGATTAATCTAAATAGCAATAGTAAAAGAATTACCTTTCACCCTAGCTGGGGAAGTTACCTCCTCATTACTGAAAAGTAAAAACTGAAAAATTAAAGAAAGAAAAGTACTGTGCGTAAAAGTAAATTGCGGAAAGTAAAAACTGAAAAGTAATAAAGAAAAGAAAGTGCGAAACTGAAAATTAATTACTGAAAACTAAAAATAAACAAACTAGATACAATCTTCTTATTTATTCATTAAGAATTTCAAAGAGAAAGTATGAATTTTACAAATGAAATGGCTTGGTATTTATAGGCAAAATTTTGCCACCATCAAATCATCCATCAAATTCTCCACCAAATCCATTATTAATTTCTCCACTAATTACTCCACCAAATACATAATTGCTCCACTAATTGCTTATCTTATTGGGTGGTGATTTGATAATTTTTATTAATTATTTATTAATTAATATTTTGCTTTGAAAATGATTGATAATGACTTTTAATAATTACACACCAAACACTTCTAGATAGTTCATCCATTTCGGGCGTGAAATATTCAGAATACGAAATTATTTTGTCTTTAAAAGTTGTAGAAATTTGAGTCTCTTTAATCTGGAACTTGAATCAGCTCAATCCGATATCTGAGTAAAAGTTATGCCCAAGATACGACAGATGCGCAAAACTGGAATTTCCAAAACTGCACTTCGTCAAAACGCCCTTTCAAGTTTCCAATCTCCAAAATTAAAATATCAAGTCCAATAATTGCCATTATTTGACCCATATTTCATCCTAAATGATTTCATTGAGACCCGATATTATTTTATCTGCAAAATAAACTAAAAAACATCAAAAGTTCATTAAACCCGAGAAACTAAATAAAATATTAAGTTAAAGGGGCAGTAAATATTGATATATTTCCGCTCATCATCTTTACTTTACCGCAATTACTTTTCAGCATTTTTACTTTATGTCTTTTACTTTCAAGTTTTTACTCGCCCTAGTTATGTGTTGTAACTAAATTAGTTATCTGGGGTTGTGATCACTTTTAATATCACCGGTTTATAAGGGGTTTTATTTATACTTTGGGTAATTTAAAGGTTTACTTATTAAGTCTTAAGCCTAAATCGTCTTGTTAATTGGCCACTAAAAAGATTGATCTGGTAAATCTAAAATAAACTTGACATAGAGATTTTAGGTTTCAGCCTTAGACTTAATAGCCCATGATCTTCCTTGAGGATAGATAACCCTTTAATAGATTCCTTACATGATAGACATATACCTGTCGGGCGGGGGTAACCATAATTGGAACTTAAACTTAATGAATCCAGATAATTTGGTTGACATAGACATATGGTTCAATTGGGTTTAAACTGGGTATTTGCGTCTGACCATCGACAGAGGCTTTCGCAAAATTTAGTGTTCCAGGTTAGTAAAACGATTATTACACAAACGTAAAATAACGACTTCATCTTTAAAATGATATTGGAAGAAATCACAACCCTAGATAGTTTTTAATATTGAATTTTCTTAAACCTACTTTCGAACAATTTTATTTACTTGTTCTTAAATTTAGAATCGTCACCTTTTCAAATCAATCAAACAACATGTTAGATACTATTAATCATTTGAACTCATAAAATTAATAGCTTAGGTATTAAGTCCTCGTGGGATCGATACTTTTTATACTACTTGAACGACATGTGCGCTTGCGTTATACACGTGTGTTTACGCACCAGTCAAGGTTTACTATCCATCTCCACTCTAAATCTCTCTTACGATGACTACTCTCTCTAGGTTTCTCATCCCTACTAATATCAGTGCCACAACCACTCTTCTTCAACTTAAGAAATTTCTTGAATTTTTTCATGAACATGGCCATATCAACACATCTTTAACGCTTCATTTTCAACATCACTAGAAGAATCATGGGTAACTTCCTTCACGATTTTCATAGCTATGTTCTTGGGCTTTCTATAACATGAAGTTCGCTATCATACACCTAAAGATTTCTATAAGGTCCTCTAAATTTAGGTTATCTAAGTCTTTGATTTCCTCAATGACAGTAATCTTAGGTAAAAACCTTTCAAACACACAGATCTAAGGACTTTTCTAACTATCATATTTGTAGTAATAGTCTCTGTTGGGTTTCTATTAAGTCCCAAGATCGAATTTCAAGAATAAAACATGTGTGAATACAACAATGAAATATGGCGGAATCATACTTACATTGATCGGTTTTGGATGCGATGAACACAAGCCCTTTGCTCCCTTGAAGCTCTCGGCTTTCTCCCATTTTTGTGCTTCTCCAAATTCGGTCAAATCCATGGATGAATCTCCAAGCTCCAAGCTTTGAATGATGATTCCATGCTCATAAGTTGGTTTCCCTATCACCTTAGGATGACCCTTCATGTGCTAGCATTGGAAAACTTGCCACAAATTTTCCATTTACTTCATCTTGTTCTCTCGGCATTTGGCAAGAAAAATGAGAGAGAAGTGGCCCTTGGCCGAATACAAGAGAGGAGAAGAGAGAGTGAGAGATGTCTTGATTATTTGGTTTCCAAAAACCTAATAAAACATATACCAAAAATTAGTCAACGCTTTTCCAAAAAGCTTAGAAACTTTTGGAGGCAAAAATGCAATAAATTCATTCCAACAACTCACATCACTCATGAATAGTGACTGGTTGTCAATCACTCAAAGTGACAAGACATCATCACTTGAATGACGAGTGATGTGACGCGTGATGTGACTTGTGGCCGCACTTGAATTCGAAATGTGAGTGGGCCCGCAAACACGGGCTCGGGTTCGCTAATTCCGAATTAACGAATTTTCCTTTGCGACGTAATTAAATCAAATTAAATTAATAATTTTGCCTAGCAAAATTACTATTCATGTCGTTAGCGAATTAATTCTAAATTAACTCGTTCGCCCGAATTAAAATCTAATTTTAATTCCGCGTCGAAATCCAATTTCGTATAATATATCAAATATATTATTTTATCGATTAATTCCAAATTAATCGTTCTCTCTCTTTAATTAATATTATATCCCAGATAAAATATCTCTGTAATTAATCCCAGATTAATTTTCTCTCTCTTATAATTAATCCCAGATTAATAAAGTGCGAGTCATACGTCATCGGTGAATCTTCGGGAAGCGACCCATGAGATCCCCGGATGTTAGCGGAGTAAATCTGATCGTCGGACTATCCGAACACGTACGTACCTAGTACTACGTTTTTACCGATTTACAAGACATGGTTAGCTTCTACCAAAGCACCGTGCCTACCCAATTCTCCAGAAATATCCTTATAGGAATATGTGATCTATATCAAGCGTAGTATACGTAGTATTGCGTATTACGATCCAGCATCGGATGTCACGTGCTAGGCCTGGGGCTGGAATTGTGTCTGCCCCGTACGAAGCACATATCGGATCTCTGGAAACTAGTCTCTATAATCGAATAATCATGACCTAGTCATATTATCCCGATAGCTGCAGCATATAAGAGCACCAGTTCCGTATCCTACGTGATCATCATCTCCACTATGACTGGAATGATACTTCCATCTTGACATCACACCCAATACACTACGATTCTCAATATACCCAGAAGAGGCGTACACAGAACATGTTAGAGCCCTGGACGACCAAAACCAAAGTATATTGATTGTCGCAAGTATTAGCGGTGCAAGTCTCAGGTTAAGACCAAATACACCTACCCTGACTCAGACTTCCATAGACACATAGTCATACTACGAATGGAATTCTGAGGGGTCTATCCAGAGCGAAGCTGTTTCCGTACCATCGGTAAACAAAACCTCTTATTACACTTGCATGAGTATCCTATACCCAAATATATGAGAACTATGTCGTTATGCTCCCACAACGCGCACAAGTGTAATACTAGTCTTTTACGCATTATCGATGTCCAATCTCGATAATACTCTGACTAGGGATATTTAATGATTAAACCTTCGTGGATTGATACTGTCTCATATCATCTCAATCTGGAACTAATCATATGGACCTTCTATCATTTATATATCTTGGTAATCTAATTACAAATGATAAAAGGGCAATTTCCTTTGTCACATAGTTAATTTGTACAACAACACCATGATCTGTACAAATAGTGATGCTATGGGCCATAATTATCCAACAATCTCCCACTGGACTATAGCCAATCACTCAAGTGTCCTACACCCGAACTATGTACGTTCACTCAAATTTCTGCTGAGAAAATGCTTTCGTCAGCGGATTTGCAAGGTTATCATCTGATGCGATATATTCGATCATCACATCACCACGATGTATGATCCGAACGAATCAGATGAATAATTGAAGTATATATCTGGATCATTGATGAGACCATTAATTCTTTAGCCCGTGCTGAAGCCTAGCTCAGCTGTTAACAGAACTATTCCTAATCTAATTAGGATTATTATTAACCCAAATCTCTTCTATTACTGCCTCAGCTGCAGCAATAATCCACTTTTGTTGTTTATTCGGTAACAGTATCTTGCTTGGAAGATTTCCAGTTCACTATCCGTTATTCAAACTGTATAGTACCATTTATTACGACTTATAATCGTTATTATCGGTTTGGAAACTAGCAGTAGTGAACCCAGTCACTTCAAGTTCTCCTTCTCCATAGTATAAGAAAGCATCATTAGTTCATCTAAGATACTAAAGGATGTTCTTAACATCAATCCAGTGACTATCACTTGGATTGGCCTGATTGTGAATCTATATGGTCAAAGCATATGAGACACCAGGTCGCGTACATTTGTTTCAATGTACGAGTTCTCGGAGAGTACCAACAACTTTAAATCTATCCCAATAGATCTTTATTCCTAGAATAAAGGTTGTTTCTCCCAAGAATTCTACGAAGAATTTTTCATGAAAGCCAAGCTTTCACCGATTGTATTACGGGAATATCATTTCCAAGAAATGATATGTCATCATTACATAAGACTTTCACTAACAGTGCGCTCCCACTAACCTCCTTATATACACAAGAATCAATTTCGTTTTCAATTAAATCATATACTATTATGATTACATTAAAGCGATAATTCCAAGAACGTAATGCTTACTTCAATCCATTCATGGGTCGAGTTAACTTGTAAACCTTGTTTGCTCGTTTCGGTACGACAAAATCGTTAGGATGTTATAAACATCCTCCAAAAGGTTTTCGTTTAAGGAAAGTGATTTTGACGTTCAGCTGACATATTTCATAAATGAAACATGCAGCATCAGCAAGCATTATCCAAATGGATTTTAACCATGGCAAAGAGTAAAAGGTTTCGTTGTAATCGACACAATGTTGATAACGATACCTTTTCGCTACAAGCCTAGCTTAGTACGTTGGTATGTTGCCTTATATGTATGCCTTCCTTGAAGACTTATATAGTACCAATAGGCATAATGCCTTCCGGTACTATAACCAGTGTCTAAACTTGGTTGGTACACATGGAATCCATTTCGGACTTCATGACACTTTATCATGATAGGGAGTCGATACCTTGTATCATTTCCTCATGTAAAGTCAGTTCGTATTCCTCAATAAGATTGACATCTTAACGAGGTGAGATCAGAAACCCATACCTCCCAGGTTGTTTTCTGACTCTCTCCGACCTACGCGGTTCTTGAGTATTCGAAGATTATTATTATAGTTTCATCCTTGATGAACTATTTATGTTCCATTAGGAATCGGTGCCTTGACTAGTATTACTCCAATTTTCATCGAGTTTTACTTTCCTTCCACTTACCACTGCATATAGGTATTCCTCTTAGGAAAACCGCATGGAGAGCAACAATTAAATTGTTCTCTTGTGAGTTGTATAAGTACTATACTTAGGTTTCCCTAGGATAACCTACAATTTAGGCACTTATCCAATTTGGGTTTTAGTTTGGTATCATCCAAACATATGCCCAGAATTCCCAAATCTCCAAGAATGAGAAACCCGGTTTCTTTCCTGTTCATATCTAATATGAAGTCTATCAAATAGATTTTTATGGAACTTTATTCAAAATAATTTTTGCACTGTTAAATGCATATCCGTGGAAGGAAATGGTAGCTCAGAGCGACTCATGATTAACCTTATCATGTCTAACAAAATTCGATTTCTCAGTTCGGACACACCGTCAAATTGACGTGTTCCGGGAGGAGTCCTCATTGAAAGAATACTATACTCTTTCAAGTATTTTAGAAACTTATTGCTTAAGTATTTTCCATCATGGTCTAACCGTGAAGGTTTAATACTTTAGCCAATCTGTTTGTCTACTTCGTGTCGAAACTCTTTGAATTTATCAAAAGTTTCTGATCCGTGTTTCAAAAGAAACACATAACCATAAAGCGATGCCACATCCGTAAAGGTCACGAAACATTCATATCCATCTCTAGCCTAGCTAGACATGGGCCCACTTACGTCACTATGAATGAGGGCTAACAGATCGGTGGCACTTACACTTTTACCAAGTAAAACGTGTTTTAGGCACTTTGCCTAATAAAATAGATTCGTAGACATTATTTGAATAGAATCAAATTTGTCCTAGTACCCACTCTTCGAAAGTGTGGATATACGAGTCTTGTTAATTGTGTCCCAGACTCTCATCTGATCAAATCAGTTTGAGCTATTTGTTTGTCATGTTATAAGTTTGAGATTCATTTATATTCAAAATATAAATAATGTTATTCACATCTAATGTGGTTATCTCAATATCATCTTTATAAAATAAAACACTTTAGTGTTCTAGAATATAAAGGTATACCCGCAACGGGTTAAACCCTGATATATAGATAATGTTTCTAGTCAAACTAGTTACATTGTAACATTTTCCTAATTTAAGTACACACTCGAAGGGTAGTTCCTAAACTTAGGTATCTACGGTTAAAACAGCGACTTTTGTCTCGTTTCCGACTCGTAGATAAATTTCAACTGAAGTCAGTATCCTGCTAATCAGCAGATACTGCACACCAGTGCATATTTATGTACCACACTTAGTATCTAAAATCCAATTTTAATACTAGTATTGAACATGTTAATGACAAACATATTTGAAGCCGGAGCCTTGCCCCTCTTCTCTTCCTTCATGTCTGCCTTGTCCACACGGCAGTCACGCTTCCGTGTCCCCGTTTGTCACATTTTAAGCAGACATCTTGGGATATGTCCTTTGTCTTGCTAGAAGATTATAATGACTTTGCCTTTGCCCCTTTTCCACACCCCATAAGCCTTGGCCTTCTGGAATGTCGAAGTAAGATGCGTCTTGCGCTTCTTGCCTTATTGCAAACTCTGGCTTTGTCTCCTTGAGTATAGCCATTAACTCTCCAAGAGTTTACTATTGCAATTTAGTACTTCTAATATCTAAGAATAGATCTATGAAGATCCCTCAATTTTATTATCATACTATAAGGATCTAATCCTTAGTTCTGACTAAGAAATTAAGGAGTCTTTTGCGGCAAGCATAACGGATTAAGCACTAAAGTTATCATCACATGAATATTCCAATTATCATGTTCTACTATTTGCTCAAATCCGGGCTTAGGCTCGAGACGTCACTCTATCAAATAAAGTAACTTCTCGGTCTCCAGGACTATCCTGAGATTTTATTCCCAATTTGAAAATTAAACCATTTAAATACATTTTCACCCAGGATTATGTTCTAAACGCTAATCTTTCAATTATCTTGATTGCTATAGTCCAACTATCCAATCAACGATTTTAGTTACTATTTAATATAATGATTACTATAGTACAGCTATATAATCAACTATAATTTAAATTAGTTAAATTCAATTATATTAATTACTATAATACAATTATAAAATCAACTATTAATTGAAATTAGTTAATTCAATATATTGATTACTATAATCCAATTATATAATCAACTATAAATGAAATAGTTTGAATACAGTCCAATTTTTTAATTAAAACAACGATTAATTATTAGCCAAACTAATATATTAATGTAACGACGAAAAATTTGAAATGAGCGGTTATGGCAAGTAACTAAATGAATATTACAAATTAATACTTGCCTCCCACTATTTTTCGTTTAGCCTCTAACCCTCTGTGGAGTACTCGGGAAACCTTGTTTCCTAGTGGGCTAGGATCCCGTTAAATAACACACAATCTTGACTTTGGCCAACAAATTGTATGATAATTAACTAGGTAGATCTCTAAGATCAATTGGATCCCATCCAATTCCTAGATCCAGTAGGTGGACATCCAAGTCCGAAACATATATCTTATATATGCCAATATATCAAATATATTGCCTAACCTTTTTTCTCTGAATCAACTAAGCCTTGGCTTTGGCACAACAACTTAGTGATCCCAATTAAGCGGAACCCATAGACCAGGGAAAGCTTCGTAATCAATGTCGATGGACAAGAAGTGATCTTGACTTTGGCCAACAAATCACAACTTGGACAAGACACCGATATGGAACAAAGCCTTCATGATTCAAACACATCCGCAACGGACAAAGGTCTTGACTTTGGCCAACAAACCAGTGCCAGTCTTGGATCTTGAGTAAGAATCACTCAATGGAAGGAAAAACGCTTAATATATTTTGAGGGTTTTTTCGCATAAATTGGCAACCAATTTATTATCTTTGTTAAGGTCTCATCATCATACACCCTTAAACATGCATTCTAAATACATAATAAGGCGCATATAAATAAATATAATAATGATATGCGGATGGATATTTAACACATTGTTCCTAGAACAAATCTCTCCATTTCCTCTCTCCCGCTAGCACAAGTATTACTTCTACCCAATTACATAACACATCTAAAGAAACTTCATTTACATTGAGGGGAATAGGTGAGAAGATAAATACACAGAGTCAATAGGTAATAGGCTGGACACGCAGGTCCAATTAATAAATTCTAAATTTATTACAACAATTTCCAAAATTACCCTCACCCATCTAATATCCATCCGATATATATTATTCATACATCGCATCCATGTATTCACACAAAGCATGTTATCAATCAATCTAATCCAATTAATTAATCTGAAAATTAATTACCATCCAATGTTCAAACAACGATTTGATTTTGCGCGAGTCCAACTCGTTTTGTGAATAAGTACTCAAAGTACGAATTCTTGAATTATATTTAACTACAATATTAAATCCAATTTAATTTGTATTTGTTGATGGTGTTTTCAGGCACTATGTTATTTAAGCAGCACGACAGAGGTAAAAAAGGTAATTCACTTCTCAGTCAAGATTATTAATGCCGACCCGACCACTAAAGATTCAACAGTAAGGGGCCGGGAACTTTACGGTTAGTGACCGAGCACTTGAGTTCAAGATGACCGGGCAATTATCAGGTCGACAGCAGCATTCTCAGTACAAAAGACTATTATGACCGACCACATGAAGACCGACCTCGTGAAAACCGAGCATAAGGCAAGACATGTTCGGGAAGATAGGCATTTTATCCATACAAGATAAGATAATAAGTTATCCTATTTTCATAAAGAGAACTGATGAGTCAGTATCCTAAAATGATAAAAGAAGTGAAGGTAGTTTTAAAAGTAGGAATCCTGATAGGAAAATGAAACCATCTCCAACTGGGAATTCTTGTACAAATAGGAATCTGATTTCTTCACCATTATAAATAGGAGGGTAGAGTGAGTGTAGATGGGATGAGAATGAAAAAGAGAACCAATATCAGGATCAAAATCATTACCATCAGACTTGTAAAAAACCAGAAGCAGAGCTGATAAGCGTGTTTGAGTAATAAAAGTATCATCATTTTTGTGCCCGTGGACGTAGGTCGGACCCAGATCCGCCGAACCACGTTAAATCTCCTTGTCAATTGGCGTATTATTTGTCTTTTGCTAAGTTTGCTTTTGGTCCACCATAACCAAACAAATTCACTATTGAGGGAGGATTGTCTCGGGAGTAATATTCCCATATTGCCCTGAGACCGAAATCAGCCGTCAACAGTTGGCGCCATCTGTGGGGAACTCAACAAAAAGCGGCTCACGTAGTAAAACGATGACAAAAGATGGAAATCACCTATGGACAGGGAGAGAGAAACCAATGTACAAATTCATATTAAATTCTTCAAATAATGAACACATAGTCTGCGACAAAACCTCTTAATAGCCAGTGAAAGAAGGATCTGCATCATTGTGGTTCTCATCAACACGTGGTTGGTCATCATGATAAAAACCATTGATCCAACAATCATCAAATTCAACATCATCAGGCTCGACTTCATTATTATACACAGCTTCAACTTGGTCTATCGATTTCTGGGAAAAAAAAAGTATCCGACAACCTTTTATTAGCTTCATCAAATTGGTTGACTATGATCCCAAGGCGTGAGGAACACCGCACCCGTGACAACAGACATGAAGAAGAGCACAGAAGGCAACATGGCGGCCCAGATAGCAAGGTAAAATCTTGGTTAAAGAAAGAGATGGCCAAGTGGGGGGCATGCTTTAAAACAGGTACATGAGACGCCTGGGATGACAAAGAGGAATCCCCTCTCACAGAAGAAATAAAATCAGTCGTCAACAGGTCAAAGAAAGGACGACAAGGGCAGGGCCCCCCACCAGCCAGATAGGGAGTTCAGAAAACTCCTCCCGAGACACAAGGAATTCAAACCAATGCCTCGGAGCGACCAGGAAAGAGGAGTCCCGACCCAAGTAAACCACGTAGTCTGGGAAGAAGCATATATTCCCCTGAGCAAGTCACTAGGGCAGATCATCATGGAGATCCAAGGAAAATGCCTTTTAATAGAACCTGACCTCAGGAGATTCCCCCCTGATAAGAGAAATCAAAAAGCCTATTGTGTACATCATAATCTGAGGGGACACGCAACAGATGGGTGCAAAGATTTGCGTGAACAGATGGAAGACCTGACGTGGAATGGATATTTAAATAAATACATTGACCATGAAGTTATGGCGACTAGGCAGAGGACACATAGCACTGACAAAAGATTCTAATCGGTCAAGGAAAAACTATAACAGAGCTCGGGAGTCAGACGTGCTAGAAATGGAACAGGCCCCGGGATTACAAGGTGGTCAGTCAGTACCAACAATGCCCACAAATGAGCCAAATATAAAGCTTTTTCTCGAAATATCCCGCAGAAGAACTATAAGGAGGGCAGTATGTCCCCAAATATGAATAAAACCTTCTCTTTTCAAAAGAAAAAAATTTTTCATCCGCTTTCTTAAAACAAAGTTGGAAGCCATATAAAAAAAAATGGGGGACATACTCAACGCCCATTACAGAGGACAGTTCATTCCGCCGAGGCCCCTTCAACAATCGGCTCGGGGCTGGAGTTCGTTTCGTCGAGGCCCCTTCAACAATCGGCTCAGGGCTGGAGTTCGTTCCGCCGAGACCCCTCCAATAATCAGCTCGGGGTTGGAGTTTGTTCCACCGAGGCCTCTTCATCGGCTCGGGGCTGGATCTCATTCCGCCGATGCTGCTATACTATTCGACTCAGGGGTCGGGTTACGTCCCACCGAGTCGTGCTTATCGGCCTGGGGACGGAACATTCCCCCAGAACCAAATGTCTCTTTAGCTCGGGGTCCTCAGAATATTCAGGGACATACTCGATGCATAGGATCCGTGAGAAGCATAGCACAGGGATGGATGATACCCCTGTGGCGATTGCTTGCTCCAGTGTTACAGAACATAATGAGGAATATGCCCTTAATATTTCGAAACACTCTATGGTCCTCACTTACCCGATGTAATGGATCCGTGAGAAAGCATAGCACGGGGAGAGATGATGCCCCCGTGACGATTGCTAGCTCCAGTGATGCCGGACCTAATGAGGAATGTGCCCTTAGTATCTCGGACACTCTTTGATCTATTCATCATTTGGATCCAAGAGAGGCGCAGCACGGGGAGGCGTTGTGCCCCTGTAGCGTGTGCCTGCTCCAGCGTGGTAAGGAGGAGCCCTCACACAATACACAGGCTCCACAGTGACCCGACGTATAGAGGATATGCCCTTACCATTTTAAACGCTCTCTGATCCAAATCCTGGTTCGCCGGGACATTGAATTGAAAGGTTCAGAATTATGTTTTAGAGGCCTCGGGCAGGACGCTGTTTCGAGGCATCCGTGCTGTTGTTTACACTTGTGAAAAGTTTTGCTTTGGGACAAGTGCTAAGTCACCCCCACCTTTTGATTTTATTTTCCAAAGTTTTGTTTTTGTTTTTTCGCCGGTCTGGCAAGGGGACGCCTGTGCCAGATTTGGTAGGGCTTCAAAAGGTTGAGTCACCTCCCTTCTGAATAAGTCCAAATGATTAATTGACTCGGGGCTGGATTCGTTCCGCTGAGGTTTCGTGGTGTAGGCTCGGGGCTGGATTTATTCCGCCGAGGCCTATGTGTGCCACTTTGTTATTCGGCTCGGGGTTGGATTTCGTTCTACCGAGGCCACTTGGTTATTTGGCGTGGGGCTGGATTTCGTTCCGCCGAGGCCACTTGATTATTCAGCTCGGGGCTGGATTTCGTTCCGCCGAGGCCACTTAGTTATTCGACTCGGGGTCGGGTTACGTCCCACCGAGTCTACCTCTTTGGACTGGGGACGTAACATTCCCCCAGGTCCAAGTGCCTCTCTTCATTCGGGTTACGTCCCACCGAATCAGCCATTCAGACTGGGGACGTAACATTCCCCCAAGTCCAAGTGCCTCTCTTCACTCGGGGTCGGGTTACGTCCCACCGAGTCTACCTCTTTGGACTGGGGACGTAACATTCCCCCAGGTCCAAGTGCCTTTCTCAGCTCGGGGTACGTCCCACCGAGTCAGCCCTTCGGACTGGGGACGTAACATTCCCCCAGGTCCTATTGCCTCTCTTCATCCGGGGTCGGGTTACGTCCCACCGAATCATCACTTTGGACTGGGGACGTAACATTCCCCCAAGTCCAAGTGCCTTTCTCAGCTCGGGGTCGGGGTACGTCCCACCGAGTCAGCCCTTCGAACTGGGGACGTAACATTCCCCTAGGTCCAAGTGCCTCTCTTCATTCGGGGTCGGGTTGCGTCCCACCGAGTCAGTCCTTCGGACTGGGGACGTAACATTCCCCCAGGTCCTATTGCCTCTCTTCATCGGGGTCGGGTTACGTCCCACCGAATCAGCCATTCAGACTGGGGACGTAACATTCCCCCAAGTCCAAGTGCCTTTCTCAGCTCGGGGTCGGGGTACGTCCCACCGAGTCAGCCCTTCGGACTGGGGACGTAACATTCCCCTAGGTCCAAGTGCCTCTCTTCATTCGGGGTCGGGTTGCGTCCCACCGAGTCAGTCCTTCGGACTGGGGACGTAACATTCCCCCAGGTCCGAGCATCTCTCACAGCTCAAGACAGGATCACATGCCACCGAGCACATCATCGTTAGCTTAGAGGCAAAATTTTCTCCTCATAATTGAGATTGGATCAGTCATGGGTCAGGACCTCCAAATCTCTGGTACATATATTACAGAGGATGAGTCATTTTTTAGTTTGGACAACAAGAGGAACTTCATCTCCTGATGGGACGACCCAAGTAAGCAATTTGCTTTGAGGTGGAGAATCATTCTGAATACGGTCAGCATCTCCAATAACCGAGGATATGAAGATAGAAACAGAAGACTTAGTTGATGGCGAAGGCAATTTCTCTGTGATTTCTGGAGCGACCACCAGCAAGGCGATCAGTACACCATCTTTATATAGTTCCCGGCACCAACTTGCATACTCGTTGGAACCGAGAACTAGGGGACAGATGTTGATGGTGTTTTCAGGCACTATGTTATTTAAGCAGCACGACAGGGGTAAAAAAGGTAATTCACTTCTCAGTCAAGATTATTAATGCCGACCCGACCACTAAAGAGTCAACAGTAAGGGGCCGGGAACTTTACGGTTAGTGACCGAGCACTTGAGTTCAAGATGACCGGGCAATAATCAGGTCGACAGCAGCATTCTCAGTACAAAAGACTATTATGACCGACCACATGAAGACCGACCTCGTGAAAACCGAGTATAGGGCAAGACATGTTCGGGAAGATAAGGCATTCTATCCATACAAGATAAGATAATAAGTTATCCTATTTTCATAAAGAGAACTGATGAGTCAGTATCCTAAAAGGATAAAAGAAGTGAAGGTAGTTTTAAAAGTAGGAATCCTGATAGGAAAAGGAAACCATCTCCAACTGGGAATTCTTGTACAAATAGGAATCTGATTTCTTCACCATTATAAATAGGAGGGTAGAGTGATTGTAGAGGGGATGAGAATGAAAAAGAGAACCAATATCAGTATCAGAATCATTACCATCAGACTTGTAAAAAACCAGAAGTATAGCCGAGAAGCGTGTTTGAGTAAT
This sequence comes from Zanthoxylum bungeanum, assembly GCA_019454045.1. Lineage (NCBI taxonomy): Eukaryota > Viridiplantae > Streptophyta > Magnoliopsida > Sapindales > Rutaceae > Zanthoxylum > Zanthoxylum bungeanum. The sequence goes on from SKCR01025381.1 coordinate 50,117, forward strand.
AAAAGTATCATCCTTTTTGTGCCCGTGGACGTAGGTCGGACCAAGATCCGCCGAACCACGTTAAATCTCCTTGTCAATTGGCGTATTATTTGTCTTTTGCTAAGTTTGCTTTTGGTCCCCCATAACCAAACAAATTCACTATTGATGGAGGATTGTCTCGGGAGTAATATTCTCATATTGCCCTGAGACCGAAATCAGTCGTCAACGGTATTTAATACTAATTCTATATTTAATTCCAAATTAAATATTACACTTTATTAATGAACCTTTAGCGACTTAGATTCTAAATCTAATCTTTACGGGTCTCAAAGCCCAATTAACATCCAATGTCAATTTAATTAAAGTCCAATGGGCTTTTAATTAATTTCTTAAGGCATGGACTTTTGGTCAATATGGGTCAAACCCAAATTCCAAAGCCCATTTAAGGAATCACCCTTATTTGCCAAGAAACCAATTTAGGCCCATTACGCCCAATTAACATCCAATGTCAATTTAATTAAAGTCCAATGGGCTTTTAATTAATTTCTTAAGGCATGGACTTTTGGTCAATATGGGTCAAACCCAAATTCCAAAGCCCATTTAAGGAATCACCCTTATTTGCCAAGAAACCAATTTAGGCCCATTAACCTAAAGTGTATGCCATAATTAATTACTAAAATTAATATTTCCAAAACATCAATTTACACAATTAATTATGCTTATCATCATCAACTTATGTCCAACACAATTGAATCAAAAAATCACATCATTTTCCATGCTATAAGCTCACGACATTTAGGGTTTTATGTCCAATTTCAAATTCAATCAAATTAAATCTCAAATTAACATTTCCCAAATGATTTCAACAAATCCAATGATCAAAATCAAAAAATACCATGACTTTAGGGCATCACTCACATTCGGCCAAGCCTTGTGATTTGGGGAAAAATTATCCAATTCGATTTTTATCAAATTGACAATGCATAACACCATGTTATCATAATTTAAGCATACTCAAACAATCAATTTCACTCAAACATGCTCAAATCAATTTTGCCCAATTTTACCCTAATTTCAATTCATGCTCAAAATGGCTCTGATACTATTGTTGGGTTTCTATTAAGTCCCAAGATCGAATTTCAAGCATAAAAAATGTGTGAATACAACAATGAAATATGGCGGAATCATACTTACATTGATCTGTTTTGGATGCGATGAACACAAACCCTTTGCTCCCTTGAAGCTCTCGGCTTTCTCCCCTTTTTGTGCTTCTCCAAATTCGGTCAAATCCATGGATGAATCTCCAAGATCCAAGCTTTGAATGATGATTCCATGCTCATAAGTTGGTTTCTCTATCACCTTAGGATGACCCTTCATGTGCTAGCATTGGAAAACTTGCCACAAATTTTCTATTTATTTCATTTTGTTCTCTCGGCATTTGGCAAGAAAAATGAGAGAGAAGTGGCCCTTGGCCGAATACAAGAGAGGAGAAGAGAGAGTGAGATATGTCTTGATTATTTGGTTTCCAAAACCTAATAAAACATATACCAAAAATTAGTCAAAGCTTTTCCAAAAAGCTTAGAAAATTTTGGAGGCAAAAATGCAATAAATGCATTCCAACAACTCACATCACTCATGAATAGTGACTGGTTGTCAATCACTCAAAGTGACAAGACATCCATCACTTGAATGACGAGTGATGTGACGCGTGATGTGACTTGTGGCCGCACTTGAATTCAAAATGCGAGTGGGCCCGCAAACACTCCCGGGCTCGGGTTCGCTAATTTTGAATTAACGAATTTTCCGTTGTGACGTAATTAAATCAAATTCAATTAAATAATTATGCCTAGCAAAATTACTATTCACGTCGCTAGCGAATTAATTCTAAATTAACTCATTCGCCCGAATTAAAATCTAATTTTAATTCCGCGTCGAAATCCAATTTCGTATAATATATCGAATATAATATTTTATCGATTAATTCCAAATTAATCGTTCTCTCTCTTTAATTAATATTTTATCCCAGATAAAATATCTCCGTAATTAATCCCAGATTAATTTTCTCTCTCTTATAATTAATCCCAAATTAAGAAAGTGCGAGTCATACGTTACCGGTGAATCTTTGGGAAGCGACCCATGAGATCCCCGGATATGTTGGCAGTAAATCCGGTCGTCGGACTATCCGAACACGTACGTACCTAGTACTACGTTTTTACCGATTTACAAGACATGGTTGGCTTCTAGCAAAGCACCGTGCCTACCCAATTCTCCAGAAATATCCTTATAGGAATATGTGATCTATATCAGGCGTAGTATACGTAGTATTTCGTATTACGATCCCGCATCGGATGTCACGTGCTAGGCTTAGGGCTGGAATTGTGTCTGCCCGTACGAAGCACATATCGGATCTCTGGCAACTAGTCTCTATAATCGGATAATCATGACCTCGTCATATTATCTCGATAGCTGCAGCATATAAGAGCACCAGTTCCGTATCCTACGTGATCATCATCTCCACTATGACTGGAGTGATATTTCCATCTTGACATCACACCCAATACACTACGATTCTCAATATACCCAGAAGAGGCGTACACAGAACCTGTTAAAGCCTTGGACGACCAAAACCAAAGTATATTGATTGTGGCAAGTATTAGCGGTGCAAGTCTCAGGTTAAGACCAAATACACCTACCCTGACTCGGACTTCCATAGACACATAGTCATACTACCAATGGAATTCCGAGTGGTCTATCCAGAGCGAAGCTGTTTCCGTACCATCGGTAAACACAACCTCTTATTACACTTGCATGAGTATCTTATACCCAAATATATGAGAACTATGTCGTTATGCTCCCACAACGCGCACAAGTGTAATACTAGTCTTTTACGCATTATCGATGTCCAATCTCGATAATACTCTGACTAGGGATATTTAATTATTAAACCTTCGTGGATTGATACTGTCTCATATCATCTCAATCCGGAACTAATCTTATGGACCTTCTATCATTTATATATCTTGGTAATCTAATTACAAATGATAAAAGGGCAATTTCCTTTGTCACATAGTTAATTTGTACAACAACACCATGATCTGTACAAATAGTGATGCTATGGGCCATAATTGTCCAACAGTCTCACCTAAGATAGAGTTATAATTAACAATATCATTAATCTCAGCATAAAACTGGTCAAAAGTTTCATCCTCTTTCATCCTAGCTGATTCAAACCTTGTAGAAATCTATTGGAATCTATTATTTCTAACGGACAATATGCCCTCATGTACAGTCTGAATGATGTCTCATGCATTTTTGGCTATCTTACACATAGATATTCTTATAAACTTTTTGAAGCAAATAATAGTATGAATGGCATTAATAGCATTGCTGTTCCTATTGCTCGCTTCAAACTCCTCTCTTATCCAAGTCAGTTTATTTTTAGGGGAAGAGACCCCATCAACGGTGATAATGGGAGGTTTCCATCAATATTCTACTGACATCCACACTCTTTCATCTAAGGATTTAAGGAACGCTCTCATGTGAACCTTCCAATGAGAATATTCAATTCCATCAAAGAAAGGATGACAATTCAAGCGTTGGCTTCTATCCATAGTTAAGGGTCCATGATCGAGTTTACGCTCTGATACCAATTGAAAATTTAATTTTGTCCTAAGAATCTGACCCTATGCAGAATACTACTATATCTAAGACAAGTTAAAAGTATAGCAACTATGATTTGAATCAATAAGCACCCTTAGTTCTAACAGATGTAAAATAAAGCAAATATCAAGGCAATAAAGAGAATCAAATAAGAAATTTTATTGACGGAGTGGAAAACTCATTCGAATAAAAAACCACTCTGGTTATAGGCTACCACCCCAATCCACTATATATGAGAAGACTTACAGCGATGGTATAGGATCTATGGTGACAACTTCATCAACTCGAATGCATATAGACTGTAATAACTCGAAGAACTCCCAAAGCCCGCACCAAGCGGCTTTCTTCATAACCTTTGAAGTCTTTGGGTGGATCACTCTATGAACTGGCAACGCCAAAACTCTGACTACCAATATTCCTCCTTTAGAACTCTGAAGGCTTAGGAAATTGAGTTAATGTTGTGTTTTTATGCTGATGGTCACCAAAGAACAATCTTACCAAAGTAAAGAAGACAATGAAATTAATGAAGTCTTCTAGGTTGATTTTCAAGAAGGAAGTAACAAAGTATATGGTGGCTCTCAAAATAGTATTTTTTTCCTCTGGATAAAGTGGCTATGTGTTTGTAAGGTAAATGTAGGATTTTCCTTGTGCAAAAATGGCTTAAAACGCATCCAAAATAACTCACTTACGTACAAGCGTTCGAAGTCACTCAAACGCAACACGAACTGTAACATCCTCCTTCAGGAGATGCTACCGGCAGCGAATAGGCTGTACTATCCCCTTTAGCCTCTGACTTTCTAACTATGATCAACACTGATACTCGTTTCTCAAACATAATCTCATATATGGGACCATTGTCCAAATCCATGATATAGAATACAAAACAGTACACACAATTGAATACTCAACATCACATTTATTAACAACTCTATACACAAATACTTATAACACAACTTTACTATACAAATATAGTAAAACATCTTTCTAAAACATCATTATTTGTAAAAAAATCTGTATTAAAACTTTGGCTAATGCTCTAAATACGGAAAATTAAGTCTGATATCAAAACAGTTAAATAAAATCAGTTTGAGAAAAGGGTCCACTCACTGATTCAGAATCTAGCTGGTACTATACCACTTCATCGAAGGGAATTGCGGTTCCTGTCAATAATCTATAATTGATAAACTTAATTAGTATACCGGTCATGAATTATGCTTGCAACATAATATAATGTGTGTATATGCGTTGATACAAACCCCTAGGGTGGCTTCTAACATCCTAAGATGAAATTGGAATGGCTAAAACTATTTTCTGAAAAATTGGTCACGCGTAGCGATACAGACCCAAAGGCGTCGCAACCCTCACTCAAGTGGCTAAGACAGTGTGCATCTGATGGTTCCGCGTCGTGACGCTAAGGTCTGAGAGTCCCGACTCCTATATGCGTCGCGACGCTAAGGGCTTAGCGTCGTGACGTCCACCAAACAGAGACGAGGTAGTGAGCTTCCCCTGCTTTTCGCATTGTGGTGCTAGTTCTAGGGCGTCGCAAAGCTCACATTCCAGAATCGAATCAAGGAAAATTTTCCAGTACGTGTGGCGACGCCGGTGTCGTACATCATGGCGCTGGCCTGAATTCAGGACCCAATTTAAATCTTCATCTTCATTCTCAACTTCTACAACATTACTCAAGCAACAACAATAATAAGTATCCAAAATATCATCAATATCACCCTCAACATCATCTCATATCCATTCTATAGACTCCACTTAATTTCATACTCAAAGATTTAACAAATTGAGGTTTCTCACAATTACCATTCTCTTAATACAATAATCATTCAATCATCATCAAACTCAAGCCAACAACATACTACAATTATCAAATCATCAAAACTCATTGTATCACAATTTGGGTCAAGTTTTTCCTTACCTTGAATCAAATTCTTCCTTCACAACTAGAGCCTCCAAGCTCTTTTTTATTCTTTCTAAGCTTGACTTGGGTTGGATTCTCTCCATTCTCTTTCCAATTTCTTGTAAACTTGCAAATCTCCATATCTTTCTTCTTCTTCCTTTCACGTTTTCTTCTTTCTCCAAGTCTTGGGGGTTTTTGAATAGTATCTCATTTTATACTAGGGGCTATTTGTAATTGATAAAATTGGAGAAAATTTTAGAAATTTTGAGAAACTTTCAGAATTTTCTAGAGTGGTCCTCAGGTACTATTCATCCCAAATATTAAGTTACCTTTTTGACCTATTTCTGGATCGAATTTGGAAAACTGTTCAACGTAAAAATGATAGGTCTCGATCTTATATTTCCGAAGATATAAAGTTCTTAAAAATCGAAGATCGTATGAAAAAGTTATGGCCCAAATACCATGGGAAGTATGGAGTGAAACATCGTACAATTTTGTATCGGAATTTCAAAAAATTTACCGATTGTCCCCAAAGTCATTTCATGAGTGTAAATGTGTTCGAACATAATTTATATTATGTATTACGTATCCCACAATGTAACGATAGTCGAGATCACCGAATGTTACACGAACGCACGTTGCAGACTGATTTTAATATGCAACTTAAAACGTTTGTAATTTTCTCGTTCTTTGGCCAAATCATGCGTTCTTTATATGTACGTGATCTTCTTCAAGTCTAATTTCCAATGAAACTAATCCTATTTAAATTAGAGCTCGAAATCTTTTGAAATGTTCAAAATAGTGAATATCCCTCTGATATCCATATCTGATGTTGTCCAAATACTTATCCAATTACTCCAATATCTTTAAGACTCATTACAATTCAATAGAATTTATTTTATTATGGAAGTCACCAATACACATGGAACTAACACGCTGAACTTTTTAATGAACTTGGAATTTTCCACTTTGCAATGCTTACTACTAATGTTGCGGTTAACTGAACTTGGAAATTCAATTAACGGAACTTAAATGTATTGAATACACAAATATTTGACAAATTGTGGTTAATCGAAAATATTTTAAAATTAATCATGGAAAAGAAAAAAAAAATTGCCCTTAATAGACGAGGAGAAAAATGTGATTTTAAGCTAAAATGTTTATTATCATTTTTATTTAATTTTGTCTAATGGTAACCCAAATCTCTCACTGTCTATGTGAGCGGGATTCGAATCTCTTATCGATTAATATTTCTACTAAAAGTATTTTACTAAATGAACTAGTTGGCACCCACCATTATAGGTAGCAGAAAAGCCCGGTCTCAGCCTGGCGGGTTTTAGCCAGGCCCCGAAGGTATTCTTTAGGATCCGAGCCGAACTTAAGTAAAAAAAGACCAAACCCCTTTTATTGATAAAAAATAATTTTTTTAATTATATAAATTAAGTTTTAATTATAAATACATATATTTATAACTATATTTTTAAGGTTTAATAAAAAAAAAACATTGAAATTCTTTTAAAAAAATTCATTTTTAAGTATTAAAAATTCAAGAAAAAATAGTTGTTTGTTCAAAAATAAAAATTCATTTTTTAAAATACCCGATCTGGCTAGAGCCTAGCCCGATCCAACATCATCCGAGAATGGGCTGGACTTGGTAAAGTCCGAATCCGGCCCAGCCCAGCCCGTTACCACTCCTACCCGCTATACCGTTTATTAATGATTGTTATTTTTACATAAACTCATGGGCGGCATCACAAGTGGGCTTCCCATGTCCAAGCCCGGTGCCGATCCATATTTTTTGTATTTTCATTATAAAAAATAATAATAAAAAATTTAATTCACTAATATTAAATGAAAAATAAAAATTTTAACCGCTCCTAAAATAAAATCATGCTTCCGCCCTTTCATAAACCTTTAACCATTCACGGCCACATAATTCAAGTCCAATTCCATTATTTCAGTTGCAGATTCATTGATATTCACGATCTTTCAATTTTCTGACTCAGAGAGAGAAGCCATTCAAGCACATGACCTCTCATGATAAAAGAGAGAGAGAAAAAATGGATGGCATGGTGATGAATGAATGAAGATGGAGGGTTAGAGAGATCACATGATTTATATAACAAAATAAGGCTGAAACTGGTCCACAGCTGTCTGTCTAATTTGTCTGTGTGCAGAAATTTACAATTTTCTGCAGCAGCAGCTTGTGGCCTCGGCTCAGTCAATTCCAATTCCAATTCCAAATTCCTAAACGACCCTTCCTTCTTTTCGTTTCTCTAAGGACAATAGCACATTCACATTTTGTTTTCTAATAAGCAACTTATGTATGATGTATGCAAGTGATAGTAGCACTTTTTTTTTAACTTGCATGCATGCATGCATCCATACATACGTAAAAAGTGTTTATATGCACTATTTTTTCACATTTGATCATTATGAATAGTTTGTAATATTATAAAACACGTATTGTTTTTGGAAAGTAGAAGTAAACCCCTAAAGATCTAAACTTAGAGCTTAAATCTAAAAAAAAAAAAAATCAATTTTTAAATATACAATATTATTTTTTATATTTTTATACATATATGTTATTTTAAGAACTCGTCTATTACCTAAAATTCAAAACGGCTCTAGTTAAAAACTATACTGCAGGTGAGGGAAACTGTGAGAGTGAGAGTGAGAGTAGTCTTGTAAATTGTAAAAGGATCAACCCATCTGAAAAAGCCTATATTTTGACTAGCATATAGAGGTGATGTATTGGGAAGGCAAAGCTAGGGTTTGCAGTGCATTGTAATGTACAGTGATTAGAGGTAAAAAGGTGAACGCATGAAAGAGAGAACGAATCTCTCAAATCTCTGAGTTGTATATTTATTCAGAATCACAGATAGAGACAATGCGTATTGTCTGGTCTGAAGAACCGACCGTGTTATCTTTTGTCAAAATATTAAGACCATGTTACGTCTTCTCTGTGTTGAGCATTCATTGCTTCCTTCGTTAAGTCAGTCGGCTGATTCTTTCCTCTGTTTTTTTTTTTTTATTATTATAATAATTTTTAAATACCATTCATCCATTGAATGATGAAATATATATAAAAATAAAGTTCTTCTATTAAATAATGAAATGTCAATAATAACAAATTATGTAAATCAAATTCTTATATGACAAATAAAATAGTATAAATTATATCCATAGTTTTTTTTTTTTTTTTTTTTTTTTTAGTAATAAAGACATTTTCTAATATTGAATGATATTATATATTATGTTCATATTGTTTTTGAAAAATATTACAAAGACATTTTCATCATCAGCTATTTCAATTTAGGACAAATATTAATTAATTAGTTCTTTAATTAGTCATAATAATTTTAGATCTTTCCTAATTAATCCAAACATTATTCTTAAGTTGAACTTATTCATATTTATAATCTTATTTTACCCATATCTATTACAACATTAAATTTTTAAAATTCTGTATATGCGTGAACTTCACAATATTTTTATTTTTTTGTAATGGTTGGTTATTTTTTTATAAAGACAATCATATTTTTGTAAGGACAATCACATTTTTATAAGGATAGTCACAATTTTTTGTAAGAACGGTCACATTTCCTGTAAGAAAGTTATATTTCTAAAAGGATAGTCATATTTTTTTATAAGGACAGACACATTTTTATAAGGACAAATACATTTTTATAAGGACAATCATTTTTTGTAAGGAAATTCACATTGTTATAAAAAAACAGTCATATTATTTTATAAGGACATATATACTTTTTGTAAGAACAATCACATTTGTTATGTGCATAGTCACATTTTTCAAGTTTGTATTATATAGTAATTTTAGGGTTGTTTTTGACATTGTGAAATTCCTAATTTGAGATAGGTTCCTTAATGAAAATTTTAGGTGTTAATGTTAGCATTTTACATATTGTGATTTGAAGTTCGAATGAAGGAGATATGAATATTTGAAAATGATTCATTAATAACTTTTAAATATGACAATCATTTTTGACATATCGAAATACTTATTTTAAAATTTATGATTTATAAATCAATAAAATATAACTTTGATTGAGCATAGAGCGATGAGTGCATTGAAAAAAAGGCTTATTAGTTATTAACGGTGTATACTCGATATATAATGCAACTATTAGAAAATTTCTTCTGAAAATAATTTTCTCATTCTATTTCAATATCATAATATTTTTATACAAAACAACTTATAAGAACTCATCAATCTGATTCATACTCAAAACTAACTTAAAAGTTATCTGATTTAAACTTGTATTCTTAGATAATCTCCTTAAAAATAATTTTTTTGGGGGTCATTATCACGTGAAAATATAATTTAAGCGGCACATGCCAACGGGTGAAAATATTATATCAAAATTTTTGACGGGAGTGACAATTTTTTGACATAAATATCTTTTGTTTTATTCTTAGTTTGTTTTGTTAACTTTTTGGGCATTTAACAATTCATTTTTTAAGGGAAAAAGTAATATATAATCAAACTTTATTATTATTTTTTTGGTTGTATTTCTATCAAAATAGCAAAACTCTTTACTTTAATGTTTCACAAAAAAAAAAAAAATTAAATAAATAAAAAATAAAAATGGATGCATTTTAATGATTGTCAATGTACAAAGCAGAACTCTTGTGTAATTTTCGTTGGAAGGGAAAAAAAAGACACCATTTGGCTGTATAATGATGGTTGATATTAATCGAAAAAAGTAGAAAATAAAAAAATGTTGGATTTGTCATTGAAATTGACACATAGTTGTACTACCGCTTGCCTATTAGTAAGCTTCAATTCAAAGTGGAATAGTAAGTTGTCAGCTCGGATTTGAGATGCCTTTGCCTTTTGCAGAGCATTAATAAATAAATAAACAATGTTTTGCCTGGGAAAATGGCTCGGAAGACCATTTTTTTTTTAATCCATGATACAATCTTTTGAATTGAAATGATTGCTGGGAGGATTATAACCTTCAAGGGGTGTATACCTTAATATAGAGGTACATTTACAAAGGCAACCCTACATATTTATAAAAATAGGTATTTGGGTTCATTTTATTAATTCAATTATTTTATAAGTCTTAGGCATATTAGAGAGTCTAAGGTGTTTACATAAAAGAAAGAGTTTCCACCATTTTCCTAGTTCGTGTTCTTAATCAAGAAGTAACCAAGTATCCAGAGAGAACGTTAGTCACAAGAGATCCGTAGTATACCGAGGTGAGGCTAATAAGTTTTTAAGGAAATAGTGAATACTCGACTTGGTTTTGTTCTTCATTTTCAGATTTTTCTAACTCTCAATTTTATTGTTTGAATGTATGATTGTTGTCCCCACAAATGATTTCTGAATTTGCATTAATATAATTTACATGTTTAATTAAATTACAACACATTCCGCCAACAATCTTAAAAACTTATTAACTTATGTGTTGTTTACTCTGATGTATGCATGTGTTATTCATCTATTTCTTTGAAAAAAAATACATTATACGCATGAAAAATAAGTAAGGGCGTTTGAATGTCTATCGAACGTATAAGAAACAAACAGTGTTTCGCATTTTCGTTCGAGCACGGTGGCGAACGTCACACGAACGCAAGCTCTCTGGAATTGTTTGTTCAAATGCGTTATCAAATGCCACAGGAACATGAACTTTATGGAAAGATTCATTCGAATGGTTGAACGAACGTGACACTAATGTAAGTCATATCTGGGATATGTTCAGATTTGAATTAATTTTCATAAAATAACATAAATAATTTAGTTTACAAAATTCTCAGATTTAGAAGTATCTAGTTATTTGCATATGTAATACAATTTTTTGTTATAAATTTTGGTAATATAGACATAAGTTGAATATATGCATAGAGTGATATTAACTAGTAAAAATCATATACTGAAAATTTGTAAACTTGGTAGTATAGATTTGGTTAATATTAGGGTGTTCAATTATCACATGCATGCAACTAGTCTACTATGTGATAAATTGTGAATTATTTAATCTTGTTCATTGATTGTTGCATACATGCTGGGACTTTAAAGTGTATCATGAAGACTTGGTTCGAGTTATACACAAGCAATTCCTTCCAAACTTCATTGACTTTATACTTTATATATAATTGTTATACTTAAAATTGAGAATTGAAGTGTAACACTAAGATTGAATACCTAGATTTTATATTGAGAAAGTGATTAAGGAAATTCTGACATCAAGGCGATAAGATCCTAAAAGGGTAGGGATTTAAGTGGTTACGCCGGACCCCCTCATCCTCCAAGAATTTTTCGTTGTTCACATATCTTAAGAAATTTTAGTCACAAATTCGAGAAATTGTATTATTGGTATTACTACCCAAAATAATAATTACAAGTGGATTTTAATGTAACAAATAAATTGGATCATAAAATTGATCTTTGAGTAATTTTTCTTGTGTAGACTTAGTTACACATGGCTACGGGAAACATCACAGTACCAGTTGCTATGGAGAAAATCCGATAAGTTCGGTGGATCAAACTTCAAACAGTAGTAGAGCAAAATATTGTTCTACTTGACTGCATTACAGTTGGATAAGTATCTCAAGGAAACTCCTCCGGGTCATGTGGAGGAGAAACTGAAGCAGCTTGGCAACTTTGAGTTGAGGCATGGTATCAATAGACTTCTTGTGGCAAGAACTATCTCTTGCGTGGTCTTGATAATACCATGTATGATGTTTACCAAGGCCCGACTTATGCAAAGAAACTATGGGAAATCCACTTGAGAGGAAGTATAAAAAGATTGCCAGACAAAAAGAAATTATCTTGGTAAGTTCTTGGAATACAAAATGGTAAATTCAAAGGACGGTAATATCTCAGTTGGAGGAAATTACAGTTGATTATTCATGAACTATTGGATTGAAAGAATGCAACTCTGGAGGAATTTCAAGTTGCTATAATCTTTGAGAACTGTCTCCATCACGAACGACTTTATGAATTATCTGAAACACAGAAGAAATATATGAGTCTTGAAGATTTGAGAGTTAGATACGAATCGATGAGGAAGGGAAGAGAAAGAGAAAGAATAATGAGCTATTCTTCCTAACGCGAGCAAAAATGTAATGGAAGTGTTATGTCTGTGAGAAAAAGCAGCACCTGGTAAATGACTGCAGAAAAAAATTCTCAGGATAAAACAAGAAAAAAAAATGAGGGCCATGAATGATGATGAGCAATGTTGGGGTTGGTGCTCAGAGCGCCAATTCCCGGTTGTATTTCTGTTAAATACTTCTGTAAAACATTATTATTATGAATAATATATGCAGTTTCTATAATATAATCTATCTTCTATATGGTAAAGACGTAATGACCCTAGAATGATTAGTCATGATACAGTTGCAAAAGCGTCGCAACGGACATTGAGAAGTATCATGACGTTGTCATTCTCAGACAGTTCCTGGTCAAGGTTTACACTACTTGGTCAGTATAGTAAACCCGTTGAGACCGGTACATGTCGTATACTGGAATATATGATTCCAATGGTTTCTCAATGAACCATTAGTCTTGGAGACTAGTATAGACGTGTAGGTGTTTATAGCGGATAAACACTGAACGACTCACCGAAGATTCTTAATGGATGGTACACCAGCGTCAATAAGAATCTTCTTGGGTTGAGTAGCACTTGTGATTCTTAGACTTGAGATGCCATTGTGGGCACATGAGACATCTTCTACACTTAGACGGCAGTCACGTCACCGATCTATTTAGATCAGACCTCCGCCTGTTCGTTGGGTGTAGATAGATCCTCAGGGTGTCCTATGTGTATCAAGATAGGATCCGTCAGTTCTGTGTATCAGAGCATAGGTAGTCCATATGATTAGCAATCAGATAAAACCATGGGCCCGTGGTAAAGTTTAGAAGCTAGTTCTAAACATTCTTTTGAGATTGCTAATAGAATAGTCGACTGGATAATCCCGATAGAGATTTGACGTTTACATCTATATCTCTGGGATTTATCCGGATACCTGTGACGGAGGAATTATACATTTGCCATGACCTCGACCTGTATGGTTCAGCGAGATTATCCGTGATCGTCATAATCTACGGGTGGATAGATTATGGACACGAAATTGATTTCGTGACGGATATACCTGAATCTAGAGAGTCTCAATAATGAAACATACTCGTAGAGCACTAGAGCAACATTAATAAATAATATTGATTATTTATAAAGTCGTTTAAAGGTTAAACGCAAGATACGTGCTAAAAGGACTAGATAGTCATTTGCCTAATTATTGTGTATTTACATTTAATACTTGATTAATTTAAATACACATTAATTAATAGTCAAAATGAGTTATTTGACTTATATCCTAAATGAATATATGTTTTTAATATTTAATGTAAATATATACATATATTTAATATATTTGTATTTGATTAATTAATTAATTATTTAATTGTTAAATGATTAAATTAATTAAAATATAAATATCTTACATTAGGATATTTAAAGTAAATGATGTTAGTTGCTTTTGTTGACCTTAAATAAATATCTAATAAAGTTGTATTAAGATATTTATGCAAGTTGATTAAATAAGTTGAAATGAAATTGAAATTAATTGACTTGTATTTGGCTTGGTATTTGGCCAAGGCAAATAAATGGAACAAGTATATATTGTTTTCATTTCATTTCATAATAACCTAATACACTTTAAACAAAAGAAACTCCATTGAAGAAACTAAGGAAAGCTTGAGAAAAGAAAGAAAATCAAAGAAAGCTTGGAATTTTAGTAAGTTTTTCAAACTTGCTATTAGAGAGAATTGTTCCTTAGGTTCTAGGCTTCAACATGTGATGTTCTTAGATTATTTCTTTCTTTATTTCTTTGTGTTTTTGTTGATGGAAGTTTGATAGAAGTGTTGAGCATGTATGATGAAGGAAGGTGTGACTATTGTAGTTGTAAACTTTCTTTTAAGGTTTTTGAAACCATGTTGCTAATCTAGAGTTATTGACCCACTCTTAAATGACCTAGATTTGATCTTGAGTTGTTTCATTGTGTGAGACTTGGATTGGATGGAAGAATGATGATTGAAGTAATTGATTTAATGTATTGGTCTAATTTGTCCAATTTGTGGAAATTGAAAAATTAGGGTTCATGACCAATTCCAAATTTGGGGCTTTTCATATATGTTGTGTATTTGTGTTGTATATGATGCATATAAAGTTTCATGTTCATTGGATTACATCTTGATGTGTTTTGAAGCATGAAATGACAAAAGGCACAAATTGCCCCTATGTGGGCTCTCGGCCAAGGATTAGAATTTGGGGTTTTGGTTGCTTTTGGTGTTTTGATGTTTTGAACATGCTAAGTTCATCTTAGAAATGATTTAGAATCATTCAAAATTGATTAGATCAATTTCGGACTAAAATGGACAAAATACCAAAGTAAGGGTAATTTGGTAAATTCACTTAAATATGATTTATTGAATTTATTTCATAATTTGATTATTGGAATATTAAATAAATATGTTTATTTAATTAATCCGAGAAAAGTTTTGAAATCTGAAAATCGGATTTTCACCGCTTCCGCTGCGTTACCGGATTCACCCCCTAAAAACCCCTACAAAATGGTATCAGAGCGAGTCTGATTCTAGGCCACCTAAAATGATTAGCCTTCATTGAATCAATGTTTAATCATGTTTTCTTGACTTTATGCATGCTTATTAGGATCTAAATTGGTTAGATTTAGGGTGTATGACACTTAGCGGAAAATCCCTAATTAATAAGGTTTGAATGTAATTATGTATTTGATGCATGTTATATGGTCCGTCTTGTCAATACGGTTTATGAATACTTCTTTGTGACTACATCCGAGACCGTGCCTCTGCTGTGAGGAGTGTAGCCGATAAAGATTTATTTATACCGGATGTATATCAGATACTAGGTAAATTCAAGTAAAAGCGGAATTCTGAACGTGCCCTAGCTGTCAGGATTACGTAAGTAACTTGAGTTTATCATTGACGAGTTTAACCTTGGTACGTCTCCTTGTGGGCCTGCCTTCGCAGCGACAACGAGAAACGGCCAGGACCGGATACTTAGGAGTCATTAGTGAATGATTGACAAATGAGTTGTCTACCTGATGAATATACGTAGGCGAGACCGTGTGCCTCTGCTGTGAGCCGAAATATATTCACGGGATCCACTTTTCACTATTAGTATTTAATTTAATTATTAAATATTTGTATTCTGTTTTGGGATTACAGTATTGCATGATTTAGTGGGAGGGGCATATTAGATTAAAAATCCATGATCTAGTTTATGCTTTTGATATTATATGAAACTGCTTTATTTCTGCTAACCGTTTTTCGTGATCTATATGATAGATTGGCGATGGCGGCACAATCCACAAATCAGTTTGCGCGTATGCTTGATGCGAACAAACTGAAAGGCGCTGAGAACTTTGCAGACTGGGAATTGGATTTGAGGATTGTCCTCGATTCCGAAAAGCTGGGTTATGTTCTTGAGGGTCCGTTGCCCCTTGCAGTGGGTGCGGATGCTTCGGAGGAGGAACGCCAAGTTTTTGAAACTTGGAAGGATGATGATTTAAGGGTTAAATCATACATCCTTAGTTCACTGTCTCCGAAACTCAAGCAACAGTACTATGGTATGTTAGATTCCTATAGTATGATGACGCGATTGAGACAATCGTTTGAGAACCAGGAACAAGTGATTGTTCACAAAGTCGCCATGGAACTGTTCCATGCGCGTCTGGATGAGGGGCAGAGTGTTAGCCCACATGTTCTTCAGATGATCGATTTGATCGATCAATTGAGGCAACATAATCTCATCTTGAATGACATTCTCGGTAGGAGTGTCATTCTTGGTTCACTACCAGCTTCATTTCGCCAGTTCGTGATGTACTTCAACATGCACGGGACTGTCTGTACCTACCAGGAGCTACATAGGATGTTGCTCACGGCAGAAGAGGACCTTAAGAAGGGAGTACCGACTCGCCCTCCTAGAACTACTTCTCTTTCGGCTTCTTCCCAAGGATGGTCCAAGGGAAAGAACAAGAAAGGCAAGAAGAAGAAGAAGGCTTTTGGTCCTCAACAACAGGCGAAGATTGCAAAGCCCAAAAGGGCTTCTGAAGACAAATGCCACCACTGCGGCAAAGTCGGGCACTGGAAAAGGAACTGTCCTGATTACATTGCCAAGTGAGGAGAGACAGAGCTTCTACATCAGGTACTTTTATTTTTCCAGTTATTGATTTATCTTTGGCTTGTGAAGCCGTTACATCCAGCTGGATTTTAGATTCTGCTTGTCCCATTCACATTTGCAATTCGTTGCAGGTGCTGAAGGAAAGTAGGAAACTGAAGCCTGGAGAGATGCAGTTGCGGTTCGGGAGTGGAGACTCTTTGGATGCAGTTGCAGTGGGAGTATGCGAGATCTCATTGCCGAATGGGACACTTTTGTTATATGACTGTCATTTTGTACCGGGATGTGTCGCTAATATTATATCACTTTTTGTATTAGATACAGAAGGCTTTTGTATTAATATTAAGAATAGTTCTTTGTATTTATATGATAAAAATAATATTCAGATCCTTTTTGTCCAAACCAGCATGGTCATTATACATTGCAAACTTCAAAAGATATATTAAATACTGGAGTTAATAAACGTAGTTTACCTGTAATTAATAATACTGAACTTTGGCATATGAGACTTGGTCACATTGGCGTTAAACGCCTTACCCAATTGGTTAGGAATGGTTTGATATCAGATCTTACCATTGAATCCTATCCAACTTGTGAATCCTGTATTCAGGGTAAGATGACCAAAGCCCCATTTTCTGGTGTTGGACACCGCGCCACTAACTTACTGGAACTCGTACATTCTGATGTATGTGGTCCACTAAGTCAAACTGCTCACAGTGGTTATTCGTACTTCGTTACCTTTACCGATGATTTGTCACGGTACGGTTATGTGTATTTGATGCGACATAAATCGGAAACCTTTGAAAAGTTCAAAAGATCCGAAATGAAGTAGAAAAACAAACTGGTAAATATATTAAATGCCTTCGATCAGATCGAGGCGGTGAATATATGAGTGGTGAGTTCATGGATTATATGAAGGAGAATGGGATTCTCGCTCAATATACTCCTCCAGGTACACCACAGCACAATGGTGTATCTGAAAGGAGAAATCAGACTTTATTGGATATGGTCCGATCGATGTTGAGTTTCACAGATTTGCCCTATTACTTATGGGGTTACTCTCTCTTAACAGCCGCACATCTTTTGAATAAGATTCCTTCAAAGGCTGTTCCTACGACACCGTATCAGATATGGTTCGGTAGGAGACCAAATCTTAATTATATTAAGGTTTGGGGTTGTCCTGCCTATGTCAGGGTGACTCAGCAAGATAAGCTTTCGCCTCGAGGGCAAAAGTTTAGGTTTGTTGGATATCCTTCGAATACGAGGGGATATCTGTTCTATGATACCGAGCATCGAAATGTGTTCGTAGCTCGCTTCGCAAAATTTCTAGAAGTAGAATTTTTGTCAGAAGGTGGTAATCATAGACAGGTTGAGCTTGATGAAGTCCAACCTGAAAACAACGAACCAACGGAGGAACCTGAAGTTCAAGTAGATGAAGGACCTTCAACACACACACTCCGTAGGTCGGAAAGGGTATCTAGACCTCCTGAACGCTTGTATTTGATACAAGAAAAGAGTCTGGATGTTCTCTTAGTTGAAGAGACAGATCCTTTCACCTATAGAGAATCGATGTTGGACATCGACTCCGTGAAATGGCAAAGTGCCATGAAATCCGAGATAGACTCAATGCATGAAAATCAAGTTTGGGACTTGATTCCGCTTCCCGAAGGAATTGTTCCTATCGGTTGTAAATGGGTTTACAAGAGGAAGCGCGGGCCTGACGGTAAGGTTGAAACTTACAAGGCCCGACTGGTAGCAAAAGGTTACACGCAGCGACCTGGCGTCGACTACGACGATGAAACTTTTTCGCCGGTAGCAATGCTTAAGTCTATCCGGATTTTGCTTTCTATAGCTGCGTATCATGACTACGAGATTTGGCAAATGGATGTCAAAACGGCTTTTCTAAATGGATTTCTTGATGAAGAAATCTATATGGAACAGCCGGAAGGTTTCACGTCCAGCGAAACTCGGGTATGGTATGTAAGCTTAAGAAGTCCATTTATGGACTTAAACAAGCTTCACGAAGTTGGAATCTTCGATTCGATGAGATTATTAGATCGTCTGGTTTTCTCAAGAATTCGGAAGAATCCTGTGTGTATCAGAAGGCCAGTGGGAGCATGGTCGTATTTTTAGTCCTATATGTTGATGACATCCTAATCATTGGGAATGATTTAGGTATGTTGCAAAGCGTCAAAGCGTACCTCTGTAAGAATTTCTCCATGAAGGACCTGGGAGAAGCTTCCTATGTTTTAGGGATAAAACTCTATAGAGATAGACAAAGGAGGCTGATTGGGTTATCCCAATCAACGTACGTAGATAAGATCTTGGAACGGTATAGCTTTGGTAACTGTAAGACAGCAAACATACCGTTCAGACATGGGATTCATCTTTCAAGAAGATGTGTCCACAAACAGAAGATGAGAAGGTTAGAATGTCTAACCAACCTTATGCTTCATGTTTTGGGTAGCATAATGTATGCCATGTTATGTACGAGGCCTGATATCAGTTTCGCTGTTAGCGTAACTAGTCGATATCAGTCCAATCCAGGTAATGACCATTGGATGGCCATTAAACATATCCTAAAGTATCTTAAAGGTACTAAGGATAAGTTAATAATTTATGGAGGAAACGAACTGCAGGTTAATGGGTATACAGACTCCGATTTCCAATCGGATCCCGATGATAGAAAGTCTACATCTGGATTTGTCTTTACCCTTAACGGAGGTGCAGTTTGTTGGAAGAGTTCCAAACAGGGATCGACAGCTGATTCCACCACTGAGGCGGAATATATTGCAGCTTCTGAAGCTGCAAAAGAGGCTGTGTGGATAAAGAACTTTATCACAGAATTGGGAGTTGTCCCAAGTATCGAGAATGCGATTCCGTTATACTGTGATAATACTGGAGCCATTGCGCAAGCAAAGGAACCGAGGGCGCATCAGAAGTCGAAGCATGTGGAACGCAAGTACCACATCATTCGAGAGAGATCGTGTCGCGAGGGGATATTGTCGTGTGCAAGGTACCGAGGAGTGATAATGTAGCAGACCCGCTGACGAAGGCCATACCTCCGAAGCTGTTTGATAAACACGTGGAGTCGATGGGTATTAGATACAATCGATATTGGCACTAGAGCAAGTGGGAGATTTTGTTGGGGTTGGTGCTCAGAGCGCCAATTCCCGGTTGTATTTCTGTTAAATACTTCTGTAAAACATTATTATTATGAATAATATATGCAGTTTCTATAATATAATCTATCTTTCTATATGGTAAAGACGTAATGACCCTAGAATGATTAGTCATGATACAGTTGCAAAAGCGTCGCAACGGACATTGAGAAGTATCATGACGTTGTCATTCTCAGACAGTTCCTGGTCAAGGTTTACACTACTTGGTCAGTATAGTAAACCCGTTGAGACGGTAGGTACATGTCGTATACTGGAATATATGATTCCAATGGTTTCTCAATGAACCATTAGTCTTGGAGACTAGTATAGACGTGTAGGTGTTTATAGCGGATAAACACTGAACGACTCACCGAAGATTCTTAATGGATGGTACACCAGCGTCAATAAGAATCTTCTTGTTGGTTGAGTAGCACTTGTGATTCTTAGACTTGAGATGCCATTGTGGGCACATGAGACATCTTCTACACTTAGACGGCAGTCACGTCACCGATCTATTTAGATCAGACCTCCGCCTGTTCGTTGGGTGTAGATAGATCCTCAGGGTGTCCTATGTGTATCAAGATAGGATCCGTCAGTTCTGTGTATCAGAGCATAGGTAGTCCATATGATTAGCAATCAGATAAAACCATGGGCCCGTGGTAAAGTTTAGAAGCTAGTTCTAAACATTCTTTTGAGATTGCTAATAGAATAGTCGACTGGATAATCCCGATAGAGATTTGACGTTTACATCTATATCTCTGGGATTTATCCGGATACCTGTGACGGAGGAATTATACATTTGCCATGACCTCGACCTGTATGGTTCAGCGAGATTATCCGTGATCGTCATAATCTACGGGTGGATAGATTATGGACACGAAATTGATTTCGTGACGGATATACCTGAATCTAGAGAGTCTCAATAATGAAACATACTCGTAGAGCACTAGAGCAACATTAATAAATAATATTGATTATTTATAAAGTCGTTTAAAGGTTAAACGCAAGATACGTGCTAAAAGGACAGACTAGATAGTCATTTGCCTAATTATTGTGTATTTACATTTAATACTTGATTAATTTAAATACACATTAATTAATAGTCAAAATGAGTTATTTGACTTATATCCTAAATGAATATATGTTTTTAATATTTAATGTAAATATTATACATATATTTAATATATTTGTATTTGATTAATTAATTAATTATTTAATTGTTAAATGATTAAATTAATTAAAATATAAATATCTTACATTAGGATATTTAAAGTAAATGATGTAGTTGCTTTTGTTGACTTAAATAAATATCTAATAAAGTGTTTAAGATATTTATGCAAGTTGATTACATAGTTTGAAATGAAATTGAAATTAATGACTTGTATTTGGCTTGGTCATTTTCGGCCAAGGCAAAATGGAACAAGTATATATTGATTCATTTCACTTTCAAATAACCTAATACACTTTAAACAAAAGAAACTCCATTGAAGAAACTAAGGAAAGCTTGAGAAGAAAAGAAAGATAAATCAAAGAAAGCTTGGAATTTTAGTAAGTTTTTCAACTTGCTATTAGAAGGAAATGTTCCTTAGGTTCTAGGCTTAACATGTGATGTTCTTAGATATTTCTTCTTTATTTCTTTGTGTTTTGTTGATGGAAGTTTGATAGAAGTGTTGAGCATGTTTGGTGAAGGAAGGTTGTGACTATTGTAGTTGTAAACTTTCTTTTAAGGTTTTTGAAACCATGTTGCTAATCTAGAGTTATTGACCCACTCTTAAATGACCTAGATTTGATCTTGAGTTGTTTCATTGTGTTGAGACTTGGATTGGATGGAAGAATGATGATTGAAGTAATTGATTTAATGTATTTGGTCTAATTTGTCCAATTTGTTGTAAAATTAGGGTTCATGACCAATTCCAAATTTGGGGATTTTCATATATGTTGTGTATTTGTGTGTGTATATGATGCATATAAAGTTTCATGTTCATTGGATTACATCTTGATGTGTTTTAAAGCATGAAATGACAAAAGGCACAAATTGGCCCCTATGTGAGGCTCTCGGCCAAGGATTAGCAATTTGGGATTTTTGGTGCTTTTGGTATTTTGATGTTTTGAACATGCTAAGTTCATCTTAGAAATGATTTAGAATCATTTAAAATTGATTAGATCAATTTCGGACTAAATTGGATAAAATACCAAAGTAAGGGTAATTTGGTAAATTCACTTAAATATGATTTATTGAATTTTATTTCATAATTTGATTATTGGAATATTAAATAAATATGTTTATTTAATTAATCCGAGAAAAGTTTTGAAATCTGAAAATCGGATTTTCACCGCTTCCGCTGCGCTACCGGATTAACCCCCTAAAAACCCCTACACTAATGACTGATGAAATTTCATATATGAACATTTCAATAGTTGTGACAGAAGCCAACTTGGTTGCTAACCCAATAGAGTGGTGGGTAGACACGGGGACTACTTATCATATTTGTGTCGACAACAAGATATTTTCCTTCTATCAGAAGTTGATGGTGGCCGTCATCTGATCATAAGAAACTCGTCTACTTCCAAAGTGGTTGGACAAAGCACAATGGTTTTGAAGATGACATCTAAGAAAGAGCTCACATTGAATGATGTTTTGAATGTCCCTGATGTTTGTCTTTGTTTCTGACAAGTTTGTACTGACCAAAAATAATGTTTGTGTAGGAAAAGAATACCTCATTACGGTTCTTTTCAAATTCAATGTAATGACTGTCAATCAGCACAATGCTATTAATAATAAAGTTATATCTTCTGCTTATATTATTGAGTCACAAAATATATGGCTTAGTAGGTTGGGGCATGTTAATTATGACATAATGCGTAATAAAAAACATGGACCTTATACCCAGATTTCCAATTGATAACCAACATAAATATGAAGCATGTGTTGAAGCGAAAATAAGCTAAACATCATTTTATTCCATCAAACGAAGCTGTGAACTCTTGGAACTTGTTCACAATGATGTTTTTGATATGAATTTTTTGCAATCTATAGACAGTAAAATGCATTTTATCATTTTTATCGATGGCAGCACAAGATTCTACTATGTGTATTTGCTGAGGAGCAAAGATGAAACTATTGAGAGCTCAATACAATAGAAGAATGAAATTGAAAATCAATTTGGCAAAATAAAATAAAAGAATCATGAGTAATATTGGAGGTAAATATGTGTCATTACGTGTCACCATCGGTAAATATTGTTCCAGTAATGGAATTATTCATGAAACTAATGCTCCTTATTTGCCTAAAAAAAGGGATTGTAGAACGCAAGAACCAAACATTGAAGGAAATAATGAATGGTATGTTGACAAATTTTGGTTTACCCTATAACTTATGGGGGAAGCCTTGCTTTCCACCAACTACGTTATGAATAAATTATCTCATAAAAGATTGGACAAGATACCATATGAATTGTGGAAAAGTCACACATCTTCCTACAAATACCTGAAAGTATGGGGGTGTCTCGCCAAAATGATGGTTCCTAAACCTAAGAAGGTTATAATATGACCACAAACTGTTGACTGTATATATTCATAGGATATGCTCACAACAGTAGTGTATATCGATTCTTGGTAGACATCAATCCAAACATGATAATTGATTCAAATAATGCGTTATTCTTTGAATGGATATTTCCTTGTAAGAAAAAAATAAAGAACAAAGCCTCTGAAAAGAACTATTGACACTGTTACAAGTAGTAATCAAGTTAACAAAGAATCATGTGAACCTCAAAATGTTGAGGAAAATGAACCTAGACGTAGCAAAAGAGCAAGACCTTCAAATCATTTGGACCTGATTTTCTGACATACCGTTAGAAAATGAGCCTCAAAGCAATAGAGAAACGATGTCTTCTTCGAACGCTCCTTTGTGAAAAGAGACTATAAACAGTGGGATTGATTCAATCCTTCAAAACCATACTTGGTAGTTGGTTGATCTTCCTCCAGGTTGTATGTCATTGGACTACTATTGGATGTTCAAACGGAAGATAAAGCCGAATGGATTAATAGATACGTGCAAGGCAAGACTTGTCATAAAAGGTTATAGATAAAAAAAAACTACCTTGATTACTTTGATACCTATTCACCAATGACTCATATCACTCCAATAAGAATGCTTATAGCCATAGCCGTTATATTTAGTCTTGAAATACATCAAATTGATATAAAGTCAACATTCTTAAATGGTGAATTGGATGAGGAGATTTACATTAAAAAACCAGAATATTTTAATGTTCATGGATAAGAAAACAATGTGTGCAAACTTGTAAAATCCTTGTACGTATTAAAACAAACACCTAAATAATGACATGAGAAATTTGAAAAATAGATGTTATCAAGTGGATTCAAAATCAATGAGTACGAAATGTGTATATGCACTAAATTAACTCAAAATGGATGTCATTATTTATCTCTATATAGACGATATGCTGATAATTGATAGTAATCATGAGATGATTCAGTCTAGCAAGAAAACGTTGACCATCAAATTTGACATGAATGAGTAACAGATGCGATTATAAGAATTAAAATTTCCAAAACATCATAGGGATGCATATTATCTCAAGCTTATTATGTTGAGAAAATACTTGAGAGATATAACAAATGAGATCTAAACATAGCTAGAACTTCTATAAATCTAACTTTTTAGTTGTCTAAGAATACTAGTTAAAGCGTATTGCAATTGGACTATTCGAGAATCATCGGAAGTCAGATGTATCTCATGAATTGCACACGACCAGATATCACTCAAGTCGTAAAATAGACTTAGTATATATACGAGTAATTCAGGACATACCCACTGGAAAGCCATAGTGACGCGGAATGCACTTGGATGATTAGGCCAAGCAAACCCCTCGCAACAGATAGAACCCCAAGAACTGCGAATTTGATTTTCTTGGAACAAAACTCTTCCAAGGCCACAAAAAAGACCTACAAAGAATTTATCTTTAAGAACCCTTAAGATGATTCCTTATAGTGTTCTGGTAGCACAGAGACGCCACTAAGGTTGACACGTCTTAGATAAGTCGATTGCATGAAATAAGGGGAATCCCCCATTAATAATTTTGGACATATCCAAGCTTTCAAATTTGAAGCAATTTAGAAAATGGGTGATTACCTTTCCATTAAGAAGAAAAGAGTTTATATAGTACAAAAAAAGAAACCATAATTGGTGTAAAATGACCAAAACACTCTTAATGGCTATTTAAAGGCTATGTCCTTAATACTCATTTACTAACCTAGACAACTTTCCAAGAAAGTCAAAAGTAATAAAAACTCAATCAATAACTTTGCCTGAAAAGTCAGTAAAAGGAAAAACAACAAAATCACAAAAATCCAACAAAAGTAACAAGTTTTCCAAAGCCATGTCTAAATTATCTCTTTGAAAACAATATCCCAAAAATTTGTGGCTTTCATGTATATAGACTCAATGATGTGTTTTGAAGCCCAATAAGTCTTGTCTCAGCCGAATTTTTGGTTTTGCTCTTGAATCGGCTTTATTCGTCAAAAATGCACTTGACTTCAGGATTGCTGGTGCGTTAATCTGGTATGACTTGGGTCAAGTGGAATAGCTTTGGAATCACTCCATAGAAGCCCTCATGTGATGGTAATATTCCCTAGAGTTGTCTGTCACACTCGACCATGGCATTATGTGATAGTCCTGCCATTGTGTCTATGATCTTCTTAACTTTTTGGGGTATGATTGGCCCTGGTGGAACTTGCAAAGGCTCTACCATATTGCTGGTTGTGACATCTAATGCTCTTTGAGTGGCTAGATTCGTGTCATTCCCTCCCTCTTGAAAAGTATTCGACCTCAAATTTGTACCTTCATCAAAAAAGTTAAGTAAGAACCATTAAATGTAGCATACACATTATACTCACCTTGTAAATCCAACTTGTACGAATTGTCATTAATACGTTCCAAGACTTGAATTGGACCATCCCCTCTCGGTTGTAGCTTGGATTTACGTTGTTAGGAAATCTCTCCTTGCGTATGTGTACCTAAACCCAATCTCCAGGCTGAAATACCACACGTTTTATTCCCTTATTGGCATGAGAAGCATACTACTGATTCTTCCACTGTATGTGATCTCGTGCTTTCTCATGTATGTGTTCCACCAAATCAGCTATCCTTTTTCCATCTAACCCTGCATGCTCATCAACAGGAAATGGTAACAAATCTAATGGATTTAGTGGCTGAAAACCATAAACAATTTCAAATTGTGAATAAGATGTAAAAGAATGAATGCTACGGTTATATGCAAATTCAATAAAAGGAAAACAATCCTCCTAAGTTTATAAGTTCTTAGTGATAATAGTATGCAATAACTGAGTAAAAGTCATATCAACCACTTCGGTCTGCCCATCAGTTTGGGGGTGGCAAGTAGTAGAATACAAAAGTTTAGTTACTAACCTACCTATAAAACTTTCCAAAAGTGACCAAATAATTTAAGATCACGATCTGAAACTATACTCCTTGGAATTTCATAGAGCCATACTATTTCTTTAAACAACAAGTCAGCAATGTTAATGGCATCATCATTCTTATGACACGCTATAAAGTGTGCCTTCTTACTTAACCTACCAACCACTACAAAGATGGAATCTCTACCCTGCCTAGTCCTAGGTAAGCCCAATATAAAGTCAATTGATACATCTACCCATGGCTCACTAGGTACAGGTAATGGTGTGTACAACCCATGAGGCATAACCTTAGATTTAGCCTTTTTACAAATTAAGCATTTATCACTCAAACGCTCAATATCTCTCCATATTTTAGGCCAATAGAAATGTTCGCTCAATACCCCTTAGGACTTAGCAATGTCAAAGTGCCCTATTAAACCTCACCCATGCGCTTCCCTAACTAACAACTCACGCATACTACAAATAGGAATGCATAATCAATTCTCCTTAAACAAAAACCCATCATGTTGGTAGAATTTACTAAAGGTAGACTTTTCAGATACATCATAGATAATACTAAAGTCAGTATCACTTTCATAAAGTTCTTTAATAAATTCAAACCCAACCATTCTTGCACTCATTGAAGTAAGTAAATCATACATTCGTGATAGTGCATCGGAAACAATATTTTCCTTACCTTGTTTGTAGCGATTACATATGGAAATGTCTCAACAAACTCTAACCATCGTGCGTGTCATTTGTTCAGCTTACCTTGGCCATTCAAATGCTTCAATGATTCATGATCTGTATGGATCACAAACTCTCGAGGCCACAGATAATACTGCCAAGTCTCAATGGCTCTCACTAGAACATACAATCCTTGTCGTATGTGGGGTACCTCAAAACTGCTCAATTCAGCTTCTCACTAAAGTAAGCTATTGGAAACTTTTCTTGCATAAGAACTGCTCAAATGCTATCCCAGATGCGTCACACCCAATCTCAAATGTCTTTTCAAAGTTGGGAAGCGCCAAAATTGGTGCACTACATAACTTCATTTTAAGATCCTGGAATGCACGCTCCTGCTCTTTTCCCCAGTTGAAGCCAATAATTTTCTTCACTACTTCAGTCAGTGGTGCTGCAATACTACTGAAGTCTCTAACAAACCTTTGGTAGAAGCTTGCTAATCCATTGAAGCTTCTGACTTCTGCCATAGTTGTCGGTGTAGGCCAATCCTGAATTGCCTTTACCTTCTCTACATGAACGTCGTTGCCATCTTCACTTACAATAAAACTAAGGAAAACAATCTTATCCATACAAAAAGTGCACTTACCAAAGTTAGCATACATTTTTTCCTTCCTTAACACATCAAGAACATGCTTCAAATGTGTAACATGGTCATCTAATGTTTTACTGTAAACTAAAATGTCATCAAAATAAACTACAATAAACTTACCTATAAATGCACGTATAACATGATTCATCAACCTCATAAATGTGCTAGGTGCGTTTGTAAGACCAAATGGCATAACTAACCATTCATACAAGCCATATTTGGTCTTAAATGCAGTTTTCCACTCATCTCCATCTCTCATGCGAATTTGATGGTATCCACTATTTAAATCAATCTTACTAAAAACTTTGGAACCATGCAATTCATCCAACATGTCATCTACTCTAGGAATAGGGTGATGATACTTTACCATTATATTTTAGATCGCTCGACAATCAACGTACATACGCCACGACCCATCTTTCTTAGGAATTAGAAGAACTGGTACCACACATGGACTCATACTTTCTCTGACACACCCTTTCTCTATCAACTCCCAAAATTGGCTCTGAAGTTCATTTATTTCCTTGGGTTGCTTCGGTAGGCTGGTCTGTTGGGAATGACTGCGCCATGTATGAAATCAATATGGTGTTCAATAACTCTAATGGGTGGAAGCCTACTAAGATTGTCCTCTGTCAGCACATCATTGAATTCGTGCAAAAGAGATGAAATTGACACATGAAGCAAATGGTTAGTATTAGCAATACAAACACGACGATCCTTGTAGACTAGCAAAATCATAAGCTTGCTAGCCTTAAAAGCTCTCCTCGATTCACCCCCACCCATGTAGAAGCTTTTTTTCACTCGCCATTTTGATTCCGCTTTAAGATCACTCACACTCCCCTTGAGAACACTTAGCCCATTAGTCTTAATTTCCTTACTAGGTTCGATCACACTCCTCTCACGTGTTTTCTCCAAGGTTATGTTTGCACTCCCATTCTCTCTATCTCTCAAAAGTTACAACTTGTCTTGACCCTCGTGGACTTGCTTCGGTGTAAGTGGGTATAAGGTAATGGGTTTTCCCTTATGTTGAAAGGAATATTTATTCTTAAACCCATCGTATATGACCTTCCTATCAAACTGCCATGGCCTGCTCAAAAGAATATGTCCTGCATGCATCGGTATCAGATCATATAGGATATCATCCGTGTATGGCCCAATGGTAAAACTCAATATACATGTTTAGTCACCTTATTTCGCCACAATCATTTAACCACTGCAACTTGTAAGGCTTGGGATGCTTCAAGCAATCTAATCCCAACCTCTCAACCAAAGTCGTACTTGCGATATTAGCACAACTACCCCTATCAATGATCATACTACACCCATTTCCATTCACACGACATCTAACATGAAATATGTTCTCCATTTGCTTATCTCTGTCATCCTAACCAATTTGTGCACTCAAAGAACGCTTGACAACTAAGGACAAGTTATCCAGCGGATTATGCAGCTCCCTCCCTATCACTAGTATCCTCAATCTCAAACTCATCATCGTCAACCTCAACCTCACTATAATCTACCTCACCACTCTTTTTATCAATCACTAAGGTACATCTATTGTGGCATTGTAAAGCATAGTGTCAATGCCAAACACTTGATGTCATTAATCATTGGTGTTGTACTCTTGCTTGGTTTTGTAACTTCTTTACCCTTGGAACTAGGTTCAGCCCTTGGCTTGTTAAATCCTCCATCAATCTGATCATTAAGAACCCATTTCCCCTTCCTTGTAAGAGTAGTCTAAGTACCAAATCTGGATGTAGACTTCTTCTTGAGTTGCCTCTCTACCTTGATTCCCATGTGAAGCATATCCCCCAAATCAACATAATGATGCAAATCCACCATGTTGGCAATCTCTCTGTTCAATCCCCCTAGAAATCGTGTCATAGTAGCCTCTGCATCTTCCACTATATTCGCCCTGATCAAGGCGACCTCCATCTCAGTATAGTAATCCTCTACACTTTTGGCCCCATGATAAAGATGTTGTAGTTTCTGATACAGCTCTCGGTAGTAATGATTGGGTATAAATTGTTTCCTCACGAGACCTCGAAGTTCTTCCCATGTCTAAATTGGCCTCTCATGATTCCTCATTCGGTTGGTGACAATATGATCCCATCAAATCATAGCAAAATCAGTGAATTTATTGGTTTCCAAATTGATCTTATTCTCATCAGAATAATAATGACAATTGAAAATCAACTTGATTATCTTCTCCCACTCAAAATACTCTTCAGGATCATTCTTGCCCCAGAAGTTTGGTATCTTGATCTTGATACTACTCAAATCATTATCAACATCACCATGTTTACCATAACCTCCCCTGTCATAATCTTCACGTCTGTCATCAAATGCACCTCTAACATCAAACCATTATCCCTCCTATCATTCCTCCTATCAAATCTCATATTAGGCCTCCTATCAGGCCCTAACTGAAATCTCTCCTCCACATTATTAAGATCATCATAATCATCAAACTCATTTTCAGCTTCTTCTTTATCTGGTGGTACACGTCGTGGTGCCACATTCTGAGGTGGTGGTGCTCTGGGAAAACTACCTGTTTGATTACTCCCTACTTCATAGGACAAATTATCGAAAACAGCATTCATGTTTTCCATCATATCCATAAACTTCCATTCTAAAGCCTCAAGCTTCTCATCCACTGTCAAACTAGTACCTGTCATCTCAAAGCTTCAACAAATAGATTAAAATTATATAACCTCACAATCTCACACGCTCACGTGTTTACACTCAAATATGTATCACTCCACTCCATTTGTGTTTGCACTCAATGTAATGTGAATATGACTTACCAAAAAGCTCACAACAATGTGTAATCTTCAAGCTATGATAAACAACAAGAAACAAATATATGGAAAATAGAGTAATGTGAATAAGAATTAGCAAATACGTAGACTCAATTCAAATAAAACCTAAAGCTAGAATACTTGAGATATAGAAATCACAAACTAGAATAACAAACAAACAAGCATGCAAACAATTACGGACGTATGCAAATTCGGACGGAAATTTAGTGCCTCAATAGAAATTTTGTTGAATTAACATCCATGGACACCCAAATGATAAAATAGATCAACCAAATTCAATCAAATTTTTGAACTTTTTTACTCTTTTTTTCCTTTTTAGATCACTTGAGCTCAAAACAAAATTCTAAGTGTTGATCGGTTTGGAGTCCGGTATCGTTACTTGCAGGTTTCAGTAGCTATGTTTTACTCATAGGTTCGCCGGTATGGAGATTAGAATGGGACCAGTATGAAACTAGACCGATTCTAGTAGCTATGTTATCTCTATGTAGACCGGTATGATTAGGCCAAGCAAACCCCTCGCAACGAATAGAACCCTAAGAGCCGGGAATTTGATTTTATAGGAACAAAACTCTTCCAAGGCCACAAAGAACTTATCTTTGAGAACCCTTAAGATGATTCCCTGTAGTGTTCTGCTAGCACGGAGATGCCACTAAGGTTGCCACGCCTTAGATAAGTCGATTGCATGAAATATGAGGAATCCCTCTCTTAAGTAATTTTAGACATAGCCAAGCTTTTAAAGTTGAAGCAATTTCGAAAATGGGTGATTGGCTTTTCATTAAGAAGAAAAACGTTTATATAGTACAAAGAAAGAAACCCTAATGGGTGTAAAATGACCAAAACACCCTTAATGGCTATTTAAAGGCTATGCCCTTAATAGTTATTTACTAACCTATATAACTGTCCCAGAAATTCAAAAGTAATAAAAATTTAATCAATAACTTTGCCAAAAAAGGCAATAAAAGAAAAAACAATAAAATCACAAAAAACCAACAAAGATGGCAAGTTTTTCAAAGCCATGTCTAAATGGTCTCCTTGAGAAAAACACCCCAAAAATTCGTGGCTTTTATGTATATAGACTCATTGATGTATTTTGAAGCCCAATAGGTCCTGTCTCGGCCGGATTTTTGGTGTCGGAATTGAATCGGTTTTATTTGTCAAAAATTTACTTGACTTCAAGATTGTTGGTGCGTTAATCTGGTATGACTTGGGTCAAGTGGAATAGCTTTGGACCCACTCCATAGAAGCCCTCATGTGACGCTAATATGCCTTGGAGTAATCTGTCATACTCGACCATGACATTATGTGCTACTCCCGCCATTGCGTCTCTGATCTTCTTAGCTCCTTGGCATATGATTGGCCATGTTTGTACTTGCAAAAGCTCTACTATATTCCTGGTTTTGACATCTAATATTCCTTGAGTGGCTAGATTCGTGTCACATAATAATAATTTTGAGGTATTTGAGAGAAACTTTAAAATATGGTCTAAATTATACATAATATCCTCATGTTCTAGAGGGGATGTTAACTGGATATCTGATATAACAAATTCCAAGTCCACGAGTGGATTTATTTTCACTTGATGGTGCAATTGTGTCATGGAAATCCTCGAGGAAAACATGTATTGCTCGATCTACTATGGAGTCTGAGTATATAGCATTAGACAAAAATGTAAAAGAATCAGAATGACTTCAAAATTTCTTAGAGGATATTCCAAACTGGCCAAAATCGGTGTCAGTTGTAAGCATACAATTTGATAGCCAATCGGCTATTGGGAGAGCCCAAAATATAATGTATAATAAGAAGTCTCGACATATACATCAAAGACATAATACCATAAGGTAATTACTCTCAAGTGATATAATTCCAATAGATTATGTCAAGTCGAATGAAAACCTAGCGAATCCACTTATCAATTGTTTACCTCGAGAGCAAGTTGAGAAGTCATCAATGGGAATGAGTTTGAAGCCTATAAATTAAGAATTACCATTGTGGAAACCCAACCTAGCTGACTGGAGTTCCCAAGATCTACGTTCAAAAGGGACAACTGAAACTTTATGCAATTCAAGCCAAGCATTATAGAGTTCTATCCTCTTTCCTATTCCGATAATGATGCAGAGTGATGTCTGTCAAGGTTAGATTAAGCTAAGGCTTTTAATGATCACTATATTATGAGAAGAGTCCTAGTAGGGCTAAGGATATATTACCTTTTTATAATAGATAACATATTTCAAATAAGAAGTGAGGTCATTTTCATGGGAATTTTAAAAGTTAGATTTCTAAAGAGCTTGATGAATATGTGACCAATGTTTATGGTCAAATTGGACATAATCGTAGAACGGGAAGTGGTCAAAGTAAAGTTGTGTGATAGCTATTGTCTTGGTTTACACTAACGGTGGAACAGTTCAAGATTATGGGTCACTCGTTTGCCAAGTAAATTCGATAGTCATTTACTAGGAAAGGTTCTAGGCGAAATCTCTCAAGTGTCTGCATTAATATTTAGAGAATTATGGGAGATTGTACAAAATTTTCTAAATATAAGGTGTATATTTATAGGGAATGAAAGAATATGTTCCTTATTGAGAAATTATATAACCCTTTGAATTTAAAGGGTTCTTTGGAGAATTATAACCTTTAAAGGAATGTATACCTTGATATAGAGGTACCTTTAAAAATGAAATCATCCATGTTTATAAAAAGGGGTATTTGGGTTCATTTTATTCATTCAATTCTTTCACAAGTCTTAGGCATATTAGAGAATCTAAAGTGTTTACATAAAAGAAAGAGTTCCCAATATTTTTCTAATTCTTGTTCTTGATCAAAATGAGTGTCTCTTAATCAAGAAGTAACCAAGTATCCTGGAAGTACGTTAGCCAAAAGAGATCCGATGTACATTTTTCTGTGTATATAAACCATTATTATTTATGTTTTACATTTAGGGTCTGTTTATTTCAACGTAAAATAATTTTTGTAAACAAAATAATTCCAATGAAAATGATTTCTAGAATGAAAAGTATTTTCCAATGTTTGGCTATCACTTGTAAATATTTTCTGGAAAACGTTTTCAAATGTTTGGCACATCCAATATTTTCTCAGAAAATATGTTTTGATGGTTAGAAGTATGGATTGCAAAAACGTCCATGTCTGAATAGGATCCACAAAAAAATTTCGGATTCGAGTAGAGAAATTTTAGACCTATAGGTTCTAGACACGGGTATTTCTGAAAGTGGGTATCGCCCGAATCCGCATACACCTGGAAGACTTGGTTTCATAAAAACGGTCAAGACATGGGTAGCGAAATTCAGGACCTGGGTTCATGATTTTATTAATTTTATATAAAAAGAATTGAAAAGAATAAAAAATCCAAATTTTCAGATCGAAGTATTCTCGAATCTATTAATTTCATACAAATATAATTGAAAAAATTAAAAAATTTGAATTTTTGGACCCAAGTAGACTATACCCGGAATATGATTTTTGGATCAGGTCCAATGAGTCCATAATTATAAGACTCGAGTCCATAATTTTATACAAATATAATTGAAAATGATTAAAAAATTATATTTTAATATTTGAATATTCTTGGATCCATATCCACGTAGGTCTGGAAATTCTGAAAACTGGGTCCATAAATTTATTAATTTATATAAATATATTAAAAAAGAAAAAATATGGATTTCTAAGTGAGGTGTGGGTATATCCAGATTTGAATTCACACATGCCAATAATCTTGGGACCCGAATCCATAATTTGATACAAATATATTTGAAAAAGATTAAAAATCTAAATTTCTAGATTTGGGTATTCCCGGATCCATATCCATGTGGGTCCAAAATTTCAGGATTCGAGTCTATAATTTTATACAAATATAATTGAAAAAAATTTAAAAAATCTGAATTTTCAAATCAAATCCGAGTATATCTTGATTTAGACTGAGTATATCTGTATTCGTGTAACACCCCGACTCAAGTCCATGAGCATTTAATATTTTTTTTGCCTGTATTTATACACTGAGACCAGTATACAAGTCTTAATACATACTGATGACTCGTAACACTTAATATAGTCTCTCGAACCGGCAAGTGTCCAAACACTGAAACATAGTCTCTAGAACTGGTATAGCGGTGTCCAGACATTCAAACCCGACCTTTGGAACCGACATTCCCTCATACTGGTCATTAAACCGGCCAAACGGGCCCAAAAGAGATTCTAGAACCAGTATGGGCACTCTTATATAGCCTATGGAACCGACATATCGATAACGATATTGGTATACAGGTTAGTAAACCGGTTAAATCTGCACAGTTGATAAAATCCAGAAATAGGGAGCTTATTTCTAAAACCTTCATTTCTCTCTTCTATTCTCTTACTCTTACGCCCAAACCCCCAAAATCCTGAAATTTCTCCATTTTAAGGAAAAGTAGATGGTATCCCCTGAGATATTTCCATTTCCTTAAGTAAGTATCCTAGACCCTTCTATTGATTTTTTACATCATGCATTCTTAAGTTTTACTTTTAGAAACCCATAAAATCTAAAAATTTGGGGATTTAATCATATTGCATGATTATATTTATATAAGTATTTATTCATGTTAAAAAATGATTATTATGACATGGATTATGCATTAATTTATTTAGAATCCATAAATTTGAAACGGGTCTTGTATGGACAAATTTGGGGATATGAGAATGCTTGGATAATAAGGCTTGGTGGAGTTATATTTGGTGATGATGAAATGGTTTTATTCAGAAAGTGTGGAACTATGCTTGTGCCGGGGGATGAGATGCCTATTTTTTGGTGAAGGGTGTTGTTGTAGTTGGATGTTAAATGGATTGCGTTGGAAGCTTGAATGGTCATGTTAAATGTAAGGTTGTTGGAGTGGATTTGTTGCAATTACGATTTTTGTGTTGAATTTGAGTTATTGTTGCTTTAGGAAATTTTATGGTATATGCTCGAATCGTTAGAATTATGGGTAATGCGTTATCTCGCCCTCACTTAGGATATAAGTAAATGCTTTCACTTCCCTATTAACACGGACTCATATATTATACATGTGCATCATAAGTATTCTTTTTGTTCTAACCATAGTTCAGTTTATGCTCTGTAGACTCACCATAAGAAAATAAGTCTAGCTTAGAACGACCACGCAAGCCGTAGAGCCTTCTCTAGTTTTTGTGAGTGGATATTAATAATTTCATATTTCTTAATTCATAGTATTTTACGAATTAAAATAATATTTTTTCATGAATGCTATCTTTAAAGATTTTCATAATTTATTTTCAAGTTCATGTTGAATTTACAAGTTATATTTACATGTTTAAATGTCATGAGCCTATGAATTTATGTTAAGTTTATTTATACGAATACTACACGTTTTCAAATGCCAATAAAGTGTCGCTCCCTCATGTTTAGATGCTCAAGCATTCTCATGTTGCCTAATGGTTTTAGTGACCCTCTTAGGCTTATTCATATAAACGTTCATGTTCCCTTACATATGCGGCGCTAGGTTCCAGTTAAGTACATTTTATTCCCCCAGGTTACTATACTGGTGTGATTTTCCATTACTATGTTTTGTATCTTAATGTTTTATTATTAAGCATGACATGGTCTTTTCTCAAATTCTGACTTTAGTAAACTCAAGCAGGTTTACCAGTTATTTAAAACTTATTACAACATTCACTCATTACAAAAGGTAAAGACCCGAGGGCACTATAATCTCCATCTTGCTGCTTTTCCTCTCCTCATCTAACATCGTATATCCAGTCGGATACCATGTATATCCGGCCCGACATACATCTGTCATAAAGTAATTCCGACCGTATTAACTAGCTAAATTTGGCCACACACTTGCTTTCTTGTGGTATATATGATGGAAACCCAGACGTAAATTCCATAAACGATTCTAAATGAACGGTAGTGTGGTATGAACTTGGGATACAATTCTACGTACCATTTGGAAATAATTATATATGTAATTTTTACTACCTTCTCATTATTGTTATCATGTGATTATTCTGTTTGTTTTATCATTGTCTTACCACTACTATTATGCATGATTCTACACCTTATGAATACTGGTTTCAATCATGCCATGACTGAAACCTACTAACTACTCCCACTACAAAATATATGTCCAATCTTGTGAATAACATAACATACATGAGAATACCAACAGCTGAGGCATATGGGATATGTCTCATTTCTTCAACTGTCTGAGGTGTTTAAGGAGACTATTCCTTCGACAAATGAATTCCATATCGAAAGGGCAAGTTGCCTTTCTTGAAATTCTGCATCCTAAATCGCACAAGAATCTTGTCGATATAGGATGCTTGAGACATAGCTAACAGTCATCTTTTACGATCCCGAAGAATTTGGATCCTAAGTACATAACTTGTCTCTCCCAAATATATCATTTGGAATTGGTTAGCTAGCCAAGATTTCACGTCCGATAATATTTTTACATTATTCCCAATGAGTAAAATATCATCGACGTATAAAATGAGAAAAATCACCTTACCACCAATGACGTGCTTGTATGCACAAGACTCATCGACATTCTGCTTAAAATCATAAGACTTGATCGTGGTATCGGATCTTATGTTCCAAAACCGAGATGCTTGCTTCAGTGCATAAATGGACCTTAACAGCTTGCAAACCTTTTGCTCTTGACCTTGGGCAATGAATCCCTCTTGTTATACCATATAGATCCACGCATCAAGTATGCCATTCATGAATATTGTCTTGACATCCATTTTCCAAATCTCATAGTCATAATATGCGACAATGGTCATAAGAGTCCGGATGGATTTAAACATGGCTACTGGCAAGAAAGTCTTATCAAATTCGACTCATTCTTTCTGGGTATAACCTTTGGCCATTAGCCTAGCTTTGTGTTGGACAATTATGACCCATAGCGTCACTATTTGTACAGATCATGGTGTTGTTGTACAAATTAACTATGTGACAAAGGAAATTGCTCTTTTATCATTTGTGATTAGATCACCAAGATGTATAAATGATGAAAGGTCCATATGATTAGTTCCTGGATTGAGATGGTATGAGACAGTATCAATCCACGAACGTTTAATCATTAAATATCTATATTCAGAGTATTATCGAGATTGGACATCGATAATGCGTAAAAGACTAGTATTACACTTGTGCGCATTGTGAGGGCATAACGGCATAATTCTCATATATTTGGGTATAATATACTCATGCAAGTGTAGTAGGAGGTTGTGTTTACCGATGGTACGGGAAACAGCTTCGCTCTGGATAGACCCCTCGGAATTCCATTGGTAGTATGACTATGTGTCTATGGAAGTCCGAATCAGGGTAGGTGTATTTGGTCTTAACCTGAGACTTGCATCGCTAATACTTGCGACAATCAATATACTTTGGTTTTGGTCGTCCAGGGCTTTAACAGGGTTCTGTGTATGCCTCTTCTGGGTATATTGAGAATCGTAATGTATTGGGTGTGATGTCGAGATGGAAGTATCACTCCAGTCATAGTGGAGATGATGGTCACGTAGGATACGGAACTGGTTCTCTTATGTACTGCAGTCATCGGGATAATATGACTAGGTCATGATTATCCGATATAGAGACTAGTTACCAGAGATCTGATATGTGCTTCGTACGGGGCAGACACAATTCCAGCCCCAGGCCTTGCACGTGACATCCGGTGCTGGATCAAAATACGCAATACTACGTATACTACGCCTGATATAGATCACATATTCCTGTAAGGATATTTCTGGAGAATTGGGTAGGCATGACGCTTTGCTAGAAGCCAACCTTGTCTTGTAAATCGGTATAAATGTAGTACTAGGTACTTACGTGTTCGGATAGTCCGACGACCGGATTTACTGCCAACATATCCGTGGATCTCATGGGTCGCTTCCCGAAGATTCACCGATGACGTGTGACTCGCACTTTATTAATCTGGGATTAATTAGTGTGGGAGAGATAAAATTAATCTGGGATTAATTACATAGATATTTTATCTGGGATAATATATTAATAAAAGAGAGAAACCGATTAATTTGGAATTAATCGATAAAATAATATATTCGATATATTATACGAAATTGGATTTCGACACGGAATTAAAATTAGATTTTAATTCGGGCGAACGAGTTAATTTAGAATTAATTCGTTAGCGACGTGAATAGTAATTTTGCTAGGCATAATTATTTAATTACGACACAACAAAAAATTCGTTAATTTGGAATTAGCGAACCCGAGCCCGGGAGTGTTTGCGGGCGCACTCGCATTGCGAATTTAAGTGCGGCCCATAAGTCACATTAAGCGTCAAATCACTAGTCAATCAATTGATATGACAACTTGTCACTTGATTGATGTGAATAGTTGTTGGATGGCTTAAAGCCTTTGACTTTTGGAAAGCCAAAAATTTTGGTAAATGAATTTTGTAATTCATTTAGTGTATTAGATAC
Source organism: Zanthoxylum bungeanum (assembly GCA_019454045.1). Lineage (NCBI taxonomy): Eukaryota > Viridiplantae > Streptophyta > Magnoliopsida > Sapindales > Rutaceae > Zanthoxylum > Zanthoxylum bungeanum. The sequence goes on from SKCR01025381.1 coordinate 89,065, forward strand.
ACAATTTGTAACCACCAACCAACACTTTCTCTCTTCTCTTTCTTCTCTCGATCTTCACGCCCAAGGGGCTGAATTTCTTCTCCAAAACCTTCTGGTTTTACCGTGAATGGCAGTGAGAAAATAAGGGATTTTTGTGGCAAAAATTCCTAAGTGCTAGCACACATTTGGAGACATACAAAGGTGATAGGGAAACCCACTTGTGAGCTTGGAATCACCACCCGAAAGCTTGGAGCTTGGACCGAAAATGGAGAGCCAAAACAGCCCACTGCCGTGAGCATTGGAGGAGTTTCAAAGGGCATAAAAAGTTTTGTTCTTCGACGCATCGCCTCAACCGATCGATGTAAGTATTCCGTAACTTTCGTTGATGTATTCATACATGTTTCTTGCTTGATAATGTTCCTTGGGACCCTAGAGAATTCCAACAATGGTATCAGAGCGAGTAAAAGCATGAAACTTGAACTTAGGGTTAAAATTGGGTAAATTGATTTTGAGCATGATTTGATGAAATTGTTTGATTAAGTATGCTTAAATGATGTTTAATTGAAGTTGGATTGGATCAATTTCATGAAATATTGATTGGATCAAATTTTCCCCTTTTGGTTGGCTTGGCCGAATCATACTATGCCCTAAATGTCTTGGAATTTTTTATTTTTGATTCATTAGATGACTTGAAATCAATTGGGAATGTTGATTTAATGTTAAATTGGATTTAATTGGATTGAATTCGAATTGGACATAAAATTGCCCAAATTGCCGAGACATGTAAACATGTAAATGGGTTTGATTTTTGATCAATTGTGTTGGACACTAATTGTTGTTAATGAGCATGATTAATTAGGCTAATTGGTGTTTTGGAAATATTGATTTGGGTAATTAATTATGCTATACACTTTGAGTAATTAAATTGTGAAATTGGAATTTTGGAATTTAATTATGTTGGGCTTAAATTGGATTTGGGCTTGTAAAGTTGTTATTGGGCTTAAATGGGCTTGGTTGTACCAAGATGGGTTTAGGCTAAATTGGTTGGAACCAATTGGGCCCAAAACCATTTCCATAAAGTCTAATTATGACTTAATGGACCTTTAATATTTTAATTGGGCCTAATGGGCCTAAATTGATTTCTAGGCTTATGGGGTTATTCCTTGATTGAGCTTTGGTTATTGGGTTTGACCCAAGTTGACCAAAAGTCCATGCCTTAAGAAATTAATTAAAAGCCCATTGGACTTTAATTAAATTAACATTGGATGTTAATCGGGCTTTGAGACCCGTAACGATTAAATTTGGAATTTAAGTCGTAAAGGTTTGTTAATAAAGTGTAATATTTAATTTGGAATTAAATAAATGAATTAGAATTAAATGCAAATTAAATTGGATTTAATGTTGTAGTTTAATTTAATTCAAGAATTCGTACTTTGAGTACTTATTCGTAAAATGAGTTTAACTCGCGCAAAATCAAATCGTTGTTTGAACATTGGATGGTCATTAATTATCATATTAATTAATTGGATTAGATTGATTGATAACATGCTTGTGTGAATACATGGTTGCGATGCATGAATAATGTATATCGGATGGATATTAGATGGGTGGGGCAATTTTGGAAATTGTTGTAATAAATTTAGAATTTATTAATTGGACCTGCGTGTCCAGCCTATTACCTCATTACTCTATGTATTTCTCTTCTCACCTATTCCCCTCAATGTTAATGAGGTTTCTTAAAAAGTGTTATGTAACGGGTAGAAGTAATACTTGTGCTAGCAGGAGAGAGGAAAAAGAGAGATTTGTTCTAGGAACAATGTGTTAAGTATCCATCCGCATATCATTATTATTTTATTTACGCACCTTTTTATGTGTTTAGAATGCATGTTTAAGGGTGTATGATTATGAGTCCTTAACAAATATAATAAATTGGTTGCCAATTTGCACGCGAAAAACCCTCAACATCATATTAAGCGTTTTTCCTTCCATTGAGTGATTCTTACTCAAGATCCAAGACTGGCATTGGTTTGGCCAAAGTCAAGGCCTTTGTCCGTCGAGGATGTGTTTGAATCACGAAGGCTTTGTTCCATATTGGTGTCTTGTCCAAGTTGTGATTTGTTGGCCAAAGTCAAGATCACTTCTTGTCCATCGACATTGATTACGAAGCTTTCCATGGTCAATGGGTTCCGTTTAACTGGGATCACTAAGTTTGTTGTGCCAAAGCCAATGCTTAGTTGATTCAGAGGAAAAAGGTTAGGGAATATATTGGATATATTGGCATATATAGGATATATGTTTCGGACTTGGATGTCCACCTACTGGATCTAGGATTGGATGGGATCCAATTGATCTTAGAGATCTACCTAGTTAATTATCATACAATTTGTTGGCCAAAGTCAAGATTGTGTGTTATTTAACTGGATCCTAGCCCACTAGGAAACAAGGTTTCCCGAGTACTCCACAGAGGGTTAGAGGCTCGCCGAAAAATAGTGGGAGGCAAGAATTAAATTTGCAATATTCGTTTAGTTACTTGCCATACGCGCTCATAACAAATATTATTCGTCAAAATAAATTAATTATTAGTTAGACTAATATTTAATTGTTGTTTTAAAACAGTTGAACTGTATTCAAACTATTTCATTTATAGTTGATTATATAATTGGATTATAGTAATCAATATGTTTGAATTAATAAATTTCAATTTATAGTTGATTTTATAATTGGATTATAGTAATCAATATAATTGAATTTAACCTATTAAATTATAGTTGATTAAATAGTTCGACTATAGTAATCATTATAATAAATAGTACCTAAAATCGTTGATTAAATAGTTGGACTATTAGAATCAAGATAAAATTGAAAGATTAATGTTTAAAACATAATCCTGGGTGAAAATGTATTTAAACGACTTTAATTTTCAAATTGGGAATAATTTCAGGATAGTTCTGAACACTAAGAAGTTACTTTATTTGATAAAATAACATCTTAGGCCAAAGCCCGGAGGTAAGCAAATAGTAGAGCATAATCTTTGGAAGATTCATGTGATGATAACTTTAGTGCTTAATCCATTATGCTTGCCAAATAGACTCATTAATTTCTTAATCAGAACTAAGGATTGGATCCTTATAGTATGATAATGAAATTGAATGATCTTCATAGATCTATACTTAGATCTTAGAAGTACTCTAAATTGCAGTACTAAACTCTTGGAGAGTTAATGGCTATACTCAAGGAGACAAAGCCAAAGTTTGCAATAAGGCAAGAAGCGCAAGGCGCACCTTACTTCAACATCCCAGAAGGCCAAGGCTTGGCCAAAGGCTTCTGGGGTACCGAAAAGGGCAAAGGTAAAATCATTATAATCTTCTGGGAAGATAAAGGACATATCCCAAAAATGTCTGGCTAAATTGTTGCAAACAGGATCGCGGAAGCATGACTGCCATTTGAACAAAGCAGACATGAAGGAATTGAAGATGAGCAAGGCTCTGACTTCGAATATGTTTGTCATAATTATGTTCACTACTAGTATTATAATTGGATTTAAATACTTAGTGTGGTACATAAATATGTACTGGTGTGCAGAATCTGCTATGAGCAGGATACTGACTTCAGTTGAGATAAATCTGCGAATCGGAAACGGGACGAAAGTCGCTGTTTTAACCGTAGAGACCTAAGTTTAGGAACTACCCTTTGGGTGTGTACTTAAATTAGGAAACTGTTATAATGTAACTAGTTTGACTAGAAACATTATCTTTATATCAGTGTTTAATCCGTTGCGGGTATACCTTTATATTCTAGAACACTCAAGTGTTTTATTTTATAAAGATGATATTGAGATAAACACATTAGATGTGAATAACAGTATTTATATTTTGAATATAAATAAATCTCAAACATATAACATGACAAACAAATAGCTCAAACTGATTAAATCAGTTGAAACTTAATTGTGGCATTGTTGTCTGGGACACATTAAACAAGACTCGTATATCCACACTTTCGAAGAGTGGGTACTAGGACGGATTCAATTCTATTCAAATGATGTCTACGAATCTAGTTTATTAGGCAAAGTGCCTAACTATATGACCATCTGGTAGATCGAAATTAATTTCTTTTTTAACGGATATTATAATAAACTCATTTCTATCTGGGTCCAGTCCTATATGATCACATCATACAAGGTTCCTTCATTCTCATGTCTCCACATTGATGATCCCGGATCAAGGTCGCCATATAGTTATAGAATGAATCGCAGCTATAGATAAACCACACAAAAAATAGCCGTTTTGTTTGCTCTCTATGGACTGTTTAAGATTACTAACTTCAGACTTAAATCCTATTGTGTATGACACTTATACACTAAGTCTGAAAACACATGAATAATCTAGGGTATTCAAGACAATTCAAAATATGCGATATTAAAACATACACTTTGATAAATGAATAATGCATCATTTTATTTCATAAAATATAATACCGTTTACATTATATGAAACTCTAGGGCATATATCCCAACACAACCCTCCCACTACGTCTAGGAGGTAGATCATTCTGATGTACTTGCATCTGACACTCAGATGTCAAAGTTGCTATGCTTTTGTCAACAACCGTTGATGATGGTGTACTAGTCGAACCAGCAAGTAACTCATTGAGTATAACTTTACTTTGATGTTTGAACTCTCTTATATACTCCTCCATAAGGAACATAGCATTTATCGATACAACACTTTGTTATATTCCGGACTATAGAACAAACCACCCATAGTATCCTTAAGATAGCCTACAAATAAGCATAGCTGAGAACGTGGCTCCAAATTTATAGTCTTATTCTTCAGCATATGTGCTGAACACCCCCATATACGAAAATATCATAAACTAGCTTACGACCGCTCCATAACTCTAATGGATTCTTATGAACAGACTTAGATGGAACTACATTAAGGATATACATTATTGTTTACAATGCATATCCTTAGAACAAATTAGTTAGTGAACTGTAACTAAACATAGATCTTATAATGCCTAGCAGGGTCCAATTTCTCCTCTCTGCAACACCATTCTATTATGGTGTTCCAGGTGATATGAGCTGGGATACTATCTCATGCCCAACCAAGAATTCTTTGAAATTTTTGTCAAGGTATTCTCCTCCATGATCTTATAGTAGTGTTTGGATTGTTTTCCCTAATTGGTTCTCAACCTTTGCACGAAACTTTTAAACTTTTCAAAGGTATATGACTTGTACTTCATTAGGTAAACATACTCATATCTTGAATAATCGTCAATAAATATGACGAAGTATTCATAACAACCTCGGACTATCACATTCATTGGTCCGCAAACGACCGAATGTATTAGCTCAAGCGGTTGATTAGCTCTTAGACCTTTTTTAGTAAAAATTCTTCTGGTCATTTTCTCTTCTAGATAAAATTCACAAACTGGTAAAATGCCAAGCTTTAACTAGTTTAAAGCTCTGTTCTTTATCATCATGTTTATCAGGTCAATGCTGATATGACCAAGTCTTAGATTCCATAATGTGTTATCGTGAGAAATCTTTTACTGTTTTGTTTTAGGTTTTTCAACCTTAAATATTTTAGTGTTGAGTAGTGAACTATGTGTTAACGGTCTTAACACATATAAGTTGTTCTCTGAGTTTCATGTGTATATAATTAATCCATTTCTAGCAATAATAGATGAATTATTATTAATGAAATCGAAAAACCATCATCCAAAAGTTTAGAAATACAAATCAAATTCCTACGAAACCCAAGAATAAACAACAGATTGTTCAAATTTAAATAACAATTATTTAAAAAAATTCAAGCTGGAAACTCCCATTGCTCTAGCTGAAATGGCATCTCATGTCTTGACCCTCATGTTGTAGTCACCTTCCACAAGGTCATTCCATGAGTCCAGTAGTTGTAAAGAAGAACAAACATGGTTAGTGGCTCCAGATCCTCCACTAATAAAGACACAATTACAAGTAAATCATATTTACATGCTACCTTCTTCTCTTTCAGATCAGCAAGGTATTTAGTTCTTGGAGCTTTGAGTCCTTTGAGTTTCTTTTGTTCTTCTTAATGGGATTTGCCTTAGTCTTGCCAGTGTTTTTCTTCTTCTTTTTAGCAGATTTAGAAGATTCGGTAATATTTGCCTCTCCAATGGGCTTACGATTATCCACCAGCATTGACTCGTAATGGATGAGCTCATTAAGCAGCTGTGTGAGCGTAAAAGTCAATTTGTTCATAACATTGTTGCTTTTGAACTGTAAAAGATTCTTCAAAAGAGTTTCCATGATCATAGTCATTTGTCCTCGCTCGTCAATACAAGTTTCACGGGTTTCAGCCGTGTTTAGATAAGTCATCATCTTCAAGGCATGCTCTTGGACGGATGTCCCTTCCTTCATCCTTGCGGTCATCGCTGAGACTATAGTCTCATGGCGTTGTCGCTCCAAAGGCTGCCAAACATGCCCTGTAATAACTCCATCATCATAGATGTTGTAGCCATTGGCTAATGTTTTGCAGCAAGAACCTCAGACATACCTACTAGCAAGTAGCAGCGGACATTCTCATTGGTTGCGTGCTAGGCATCACGAATAGCTTGGCCAAAATTTCTAGCTGGCTCTAGAGGACGTTCCTCTTTCAGGACAAACCAGGATAGTGTTCATGTTACTTTTCCATTTTACATTATTTTCTCTCGTTAATATATCATTTGAGAGGATATATATGATAAAAGAAACCATGGCTAAAAATAAAATAAATATGCATTTTAACATTCATTCATCGCATATCAAAATCATCAAAATATTTTGGCATAAAATTAAACATGATGCATGTACCATGTACCATGTACAATATATCAGAAACCTAAAAAACTTTTACTATGCCATGGAAACCTATCATTCCATAAATAAGTGCTGCAATAGGGTAGGTCAAATATTTACATGATAGATCGAGGCAATCTCAATAGATTAATATATGCGGGAATAACTTTTATTCCTATATTAACCAACCACTGTTTGATTCGATCAATGAATTTTGATTAATATTTAATCATTTCTTCTTGAGTGTAACCCATTGTTTCAGAACTATTGAACTTAACTAGTGAAGTGTAGTAGTTGGGTAGGTCAGTTAACCAGATACATCTAGAGTTCTTAAATTTTCGAAATCCAATCTTGATATTGACTAAAATGTACAACATCCGTAGGAGGAAGAAAATAAAGCCATCTCGATGCACCTTTTGAATCTCATATTATCGGACTAACGAGGGAGATCACATGATATATTATCGTATATCATTCTCTCATACTATTTTAACATTAAGGTTTCTAATTGTAAAATATCCAATATTTTAATCCACTAAAGTCTATTTGTTTATGCGTGGCTAAAACATAATCTAATATATACTAGTGTAAGATTAGTGACATATCCAATTTTAACTATTAAAATTTTATTCACTAATTCTTATTAGTCCAAACTAACATATTACTTAATTAAACTAATTTAATTAAGTGTAATTACGTTTCCTATCACAATTTTAACTCTTAAAATTTAAGTCTACTAACATGTTTTAAAAAAATTGAAATTCATATTAAGGACAAAACTTAGCCCATTTTATATAAAATCTGAATTTCAAAATTTTGAAACCTTTAAATAAATAATTTAATTAATTATTTTTCAAACATAATATATTCCAATTTAACCCTTTTAAATTTCATAAAATCAAATTTTACGACTAGAATATACATGCATATATTACATGTTATGGCATGTTAAAATGCATGAGTGTGCACCTTAAGATATATGACATGTTATTCAAATATTTTGAAATAAACATACACATAACATAAATTACATTGACCGACCTCTTATTTTTCTATACTAATCTAATTAGTACAATATTTTACCAAAGCATCCTTTGATCTTCAAATCATGCTCCATGGAATGGTATGTGCAGGAAAAACTCCTTATGTTGTCGTTGACGACAACATACTCCACCAAGATATATAAAATATTTATACAACTCAGAATACAAAAAAAATATTTACAACATTTTGTAAAAATTGGCATTATGGCCTTACATTCCCCAAAAGCAAAATAACATAAAAAATAAGAGCTAGAAAAATTTACGATCAATGCAATAAATTCATATTAATCAAAGCTATTTAATTAAATATTTCGAATTATTAACTTTGGGTTATTCTACAAAAAATCTAAAGTAACACTCTCGTCGCTACAGATATATAATATAAGTTGAACTACGCCGATGTCCATCGATATAGTTATTAGATACGGATAGATCCTTCACGAGTATCTCAAAATTAGAGTCGTGTCAAAATATCTGTTATACCCTTCTAATTATTTTACCTAAAGTATCATTGATTCTTTAATAAACGATTTATTCAAAACTATTATAAATATTAATCTTTCTATTGGTCGGGATTTCTTCATCAACCCCACCTTTATAAATCAAAGGACATAGCCTGTCATGCAGGAGTTCGATCAATAAATATATAATCATCTAGTAGTTTGAAATGAATTTCTTTATTTAACGGATATTATAATAAATTTATTTTTATCTGGGTCCAGTCCTATATGATCACATCAATCTTATAATTTCTCATATGTATTATAAAGCTCCTAAATGACAAACTCTTTGTTGGTATTCCTTTCTGTTGGTTGGATTAAGGTTAATACTGACTGTTTATCTAAAGATAATCTGGGTGCTACAACCTGTGGCGCTATCTTCCATAATTATTGTGGAGAATACTTTGGAAGTTTCGGCAGTCCTCTTGTCACCAGACCTCGTTCGTCACAGAATTTATACTATTATTTTGCCTATCGAAGAAGCTTTCAAGAGGTGATGGCTTTTTCTCTGGCTCTAGAGTGACTCTCTTTTAGTCATTCAATTTCTGAGTAACTATTTTTCTATTCCTCTTTAGCCTCTTGAAAATCGTTGGCTCAATTGCCAACCATGCTCTCTCATATGTCCTTCCATTTTTCTCATTCTTATAAAGAAACTAATGGTGCAGCAGATTGCCTTGCCAATTATGGGGCTTCATTGTTTAAAACATTACTTAGTGGAATTACTCGTCTTTAGAAATTCAGCGTTTTATTTCTCAGAATGCTAATGGATTCCTTAAATACGATTCAGCTAGAGTTTAATTGGCAGCAGATTTCAATTTGTTTTTTCTTCATCAGTTTCGACCACTACAACTTTCGGTATTAGTGGTCTCTATAGTAATTTCGGATTTTATTTTATTTTGCTACTATATTTGTTTGCCCCTTTCTTACTTATCCTTGGGATGGTTTGGAAGCTGATCATGTATTTTTGATTTGGATTTTTTTCCCTCAGGTTTATCGTTCAAGGTTTTAATGAGACTAAAACCTTCCATCATTTAGGTTTTATTATTTTGTTGTCCTTTAACTTGTATTGAACACTTTTTTTTTTGTTTATATACAGTTCTAGATTGGGTCTGATTAGCACATAATTAAGCTTGATCTCAGGTGTCAACCTAGTTGTAATACTTTATTTTACTTTGATGTTTCGCCTGTCAATGAATGCATTTATATATATATACACACACACAACACACTTATAAAAAAAAAATCAATAATTAACTTTTCAACAAATTTAATAAGCTGTTTGATAAATAAAGATTATCAGCTATTAAATAATATACCATGAATGAAGAGATGAAATGGGTTAAGTATGGTACGAGAATGTCAATATTTATACTCAGTTCATTTAATCAATATGTACAAAAAATAATACATGTACATTGCCCTAATGTATCGAACCTTGTGGCCCTTAAATCATACATTGTTTTTTTTTTATTATTAATACCCATATTGACCATAGGAAATTGTGTCAGTACCTGGCCTTAACACATCAGGCCTCGCGGACCCTATCACTGAGGGGAATTCGTCCATCCCTATATAAATCTCTAAATAATTATTGCTACATAAAAATCAATAGTTAGCTCAAAGATTAAGTCTAACCCAAAAGGTACGTATTCGTGGTGGACTCAAGCCACTTTGGCTGGGGCAAACTATGTGGGTTATGATTTGGAAGGCATAGGTACACTAAAAAATGACCGAATACGCAATCAACTCTTGACCAAGCCTATTGGGGGACCTTTGCTCATTAATGGAGAACCAATAATCATAGAAAGCCTAGAACATATCAAAACAATTTCTAAATAGTACAGATCCACTATCCATTTCGCACATGATCATAATATTTTATAAGTCTCAGCCAAATGAGGAAGCCTTGTAGAAGAAAGTTAAGAAACCCTAATTTCAGCCTAGAGACGATATTACTTTCACAAAAAGGTTGCTTGACGGTTAAGAAATCTTAACCCCACTTAAATCTGATATCTATAAGGGAATGTGATCTTCTCCTACAAAATAAAGGAAAGTAATCATGACCACATACCTTACAACATAAGGATTTGTGCTATCTTATAGGAATCAAATATTTTAATCCAAACAATTAGGGTTTCCTCTCAAAATCTATAAATAGAGATATTTATATCGTACCGCAAGTGTACGGTGTCAAGTTTTAGTAAAAATGAGTGTAGAGTGTCGAACCCACAGAGATTGCGTTAACTCGCACTAAATACTACAATTGATAATCCAAACTTTATTTAGAAAACAAATAATAAAGATTTAACTAGATAATAATATATAAAAATATTTAGATAGGAGAAACTAATACGATAGAGATTTCAGAATCTGATTTCACCTAGCTATCTCCTATGTATTTGTCATGCCAATTAACTTGTTCATATGTATTGTTTATAAGTCAAGAATCCTCAAGTATTCACTCCCTCTCTCGAGTAACAGTGAAAATATTAACAACTACAGATTTCGATAGCCCTATAAAAATCTAGTAATTAACATCTCATTACGTCTTGTGACTCTATGTTAATGACTTCAAATGCACTATAGATTCTCTCGAATTCTATAAAATCATAGGTCATATTCTCTAGATCTTATTCAAAATCTCCTCTCTCGAGTGATAGATTCTAAACATCATCATCTTAATTTGTGGCCAGCAAACAAGATGAATATAAGCAAACAAGAAGCATTAAACGCAAAAGAATATAAATAAACTGAAATATAACTCCATAACAATATTAACAAACAATACACGGTTCAAGCATCAGTTACATCATTCTCCAAAATTAAGGAGTTAGTTCATAACTAAAGATAAAAACAATAAAAACAAGTCATGAATATAATGGAAATCATTAGGGTTCTAAGAAAGAAACAAGAAGATAAAAACCGAATTGAATCTCTTCCTCTTCGGACGTCACCGCATTCGTCTCCTCTTGTCGCTCTTCAATCCTCCTCATTGGATCTCCCTAAAAATAAGTGTTTTGTGTTTTGTGCTTTGTGATGTGTGTTAGCCTCCTCTCTTCAGTTTGGGCGAACTAATCTATTTATAATAAAGCATTGGGGTCCTTATACATGTTAAAACCCTAAAATTGGGCTTTTTGGGCGTTGCGGGGCACCAGGGCACCGAAAAGTGGGCGACGCAGCTCCCATCTCCCTGGATTTTCTATGCAGAGTGCGAAGGCGTGTCACGACGCGCAGGAGATTTGACTGGTTGTGGTTTTCCGCATTTCTGCTCTTCCCGCGTGCTTCTGATGCGTCCGTATGGTCCCAAAACACGTATAAATGCCCCAAGATCCATGTATCAATGCTTCCTACAAATAAAACATAAAAGAACTACAAAATATATTAAATGATAAGGAAACTTAACAAAATAGTAAGTTAAGAATGCATGAATAAGTGGGTATAAATCACACTTATCACTTTATATGCAATTATCTTTTATATGTCTAAGAATAGTTTCTTTCGTTCTTGAGTAGAAAATCATAGTTTCTATATTTTTGGATCGCAAGAAACCCAATTCATATCGCCATAATAGACTTCCACCATTACAGACCCTGTTTTGGTTAAGAATCACCATTGTTCTTAGCTCATCGTACTAGAAAACCTCGAAATCGTTCCTTAGGTTCCAAGAAATAGTCCCTCATTAGTAATGATATCCTACCAAACAGAAGGGATCGCATGTCAATTAATCCAGAGGTGACATGTGGCAGTGAAAAAACCCACTGAAAAGAATTTAATAAAATATATTTGAAGTATCAGTGTAACATCATGCATTATTTTTTTTAATAATGAAAGTTTTATCATAACCACATTTTTCCCTTTGTTTTTAACCTCCAACACACTCCTATTATCATCACCATCATGTCTATTAATGATAAAAAAAAAACCAAAACACACACACCCACCCTTGACCTATCACTAACCTCAAGCCTTTTATTTTATTAAACCCCTTTAATCATTCGTTTGAGGCAGCAACTATAGAAGAAAGAGGGAGATGTAAGCTTTGTTTATGTTTTGGCTATAGTACAATACTTTTCATGGCCATGCAAGTAATATTTGAGTTGTGAGCTTGAGGAGTGTGTTAAAGACAATTCTAGAGGAGTTTGAGAGCAATCCCAGAGAGTTTTGAGAGCAATTTCTTGGAAGAGAGAGAAATCAAGAGCATGAGATAGGATTATCCAGAATAGAGATAAAGTGCATGGACAGAGAGAGAAATAGAGTTTTCAACATCGTCCGATCTCCGTTTCCGGGATGTGACCACATCTGGAGCATCCCCTCGACGAGATGAATCCATTGCTGTCAGACCGCCGTCGAGACACCACCAGACGCGCCCTCACACGCCGGCGACTTGTTGCTCATGCGCTCCACGCACCGCCGTGCATGTATGACACCTCCCGGTGTTATCGGTGTTTAACCGATCGTCGGTAACCGTCGTGTTTCAGCCCTTACTACCACCGTTGTCGTGATCCTTAAGATGTTTCCTGACGTGTTTCAGCCCTTACTACCACCGTCGTCGTGATTATTACCGTTTGGGGGTGTAAATGATGGAATTTGAAAGTTTTGGACTTAATTGTATATTTGCATGATGATTAAGAGGGTAATTCTGTAAATTTTGATTTTCAGGGGTTAATAAGTAACATTTGAGAGTTTTAGGACTATATGGACTTATTAGAAAAGTTTAGGGGCTAAAATGAAATTTAGAAAGTTTATGGGTAAAATCATAATTTTAGAAAATTGAGGGATCTGATTGTAATTTTATATTTTTCAAATTCTTAGCGAGGATATAGACATATTAAGGAATTTTGCATGGATATAGGTAGTACAATGCACGATAATTCTCTTAACATAATTATTTGTTGATTGATGATTGTTGTGAAAGTCCATATATTTTATATGCATTGATATATATATATATATATATATATATATATATATATATATATATATATATATATATATCCACAATATATATATATATATTGTGGAGATATAAACATTGATTAATTGAAAGCATGAGAAATATAAATTCGTGATTGTTGAGATGAGATTGATGGATTGGATGTGAGATGTGATTGTATTGGATGATGCGTGTTGTTTTATTATGTTGTCGGGTTTTGTATAATAGTGGTTGGAGATAAGATGAGATGTGATGAGATATTTTGTGAGATTATATGGTGAAAAACCTTGGGAGTATGAGAGGGACTCTCCCATTGGTTTTAACCCACTCACACATATTTTGCGAGATGGTATAGTGGGAAACCTTGGGAGTATGAGAGAGACTCTCCCATTGGTTTCAATCCACTATTATACAGGACCCGGATTAGCAACCATGTTTGATGGATGTTTTTATTGTTGTGTGATGTTTGCTTGAGATGTTATTATAATATATTTTATTTTCATATATTATATTATATTATATATATATATATATATTTATTTATTTATTTTGTTAGTGAGATCATGTTGAGAGTATGAGTGCGTTATTTATTGAGCTCTTTAAGAGCTCACTCCCTTTTTCCCCAAACATTCCAGGTAGTTTGCGAGCACAGCAGAAGCAGTACCAGAATTTGATCCACATGTCACAATTGTTGTTCGGGTTGGTCCAGACATTTGAGTCATCATTTGCATATTTTTAAGACTTGTGTTGTAAACCATAAAAATTATGTATAATTCATGTATTGTAATTTATGATGTAATAATTGTGCATATTTATTCGATTGGTTTGACTTATAGAATGCTCGAGTTAATGAAGTCCGCGAACCTATTTATAGGATTGGGCCCGCTCTAAGGAGGGGTCGTGACAATCAGATTATCAAATAAGTGGCAATCCCAAACACTAAGTAATCCAAAGAATTTCTTTTGAAGTTGGCATTCAAAATTAAGCTTGGGATGATGGTGATAAGATTAATGAATTTATAATCTGTTCAGCGAATAAATGAAATGTCTTGACTCGTCTTAAGTCAAAATTTAGATTTTTTTCTTCCATTTATTAAACATTTGCTTTGATATTCTTTCTTGTCCCTTTCACGTAGCAAGACCACAGAGATCACTGACAGAATTAATTTTACTGCTACACACATTTATTACATGGACATCTCCTCAAACACATCATCAGTGACCGGATCAAAATTATTTTACAATGATGAAGGTCTGCCTATAGCCTTTTTTTTTTTTTTTTTTTTTTTTTAACAAAATTTATTTTAACAGAAATTATTTTCAAGTTAAGTTGAAACTAAAAAATTTAGTGTCAACTAATTGGTCTTGTGGTTGACATCTTATATGTATCTTCATTATGGAGATTGAATATTCGAATCTCTGCAAATGACTGAAAATAAAATTTATTCTAACTTGAAAATAGACTTCTCATCTTTGAAGTAAAATTTTGAACTGTACTTGAGATGGATTATATAAAAACAGGCTACAAATTTCGTAAGTGGCATGATGGTGCTTCAGTTTTGATTGACAATGTCTTGCAAGTTTCATGGTGGTGTCGGCGACAGTAAAAAATTTATACAACCACGATGGCGACCTGGTGGCTAATGTGTCTAATCTAAGCTAAAGTTTTGAAAATTGTAAACCGCTTTAATAATATGAAGAAATTATAAAACAATCTAGGCTTCGTTAATTGATACACTGGCACAAAATCTCAATATGTATAGCAGTTAATAGTAGAATTAACATGATTTTAAAGAAGTTGAATAAATGACAAAAATTGAGAAACTAAATTTTTTTTCCTGTTGATTGACAAAGATTGAAATAGTTTTAAATCTTTGCAACTTGTATCCTGTTTTGATTCTTCTCGTTTATATGTACAAGTTTTTTATTTGTTGTTGATGGTGATTTTCAAACCCGATGAACTTTGAAATATGTAGAAGGGTATAAAAAAGTTTTCGCTTATCAGGCTGGGCCCCTAGGTCCTTTTGAGGATGAGAAGTCAGGCAGAAAGGCCCCGGGTCGAGGCGAGATAAGAGACTGACCCGATGAAATTCAGTAATATCGGTGCATATGAAGACTGGTCCGAGGCTATCAGGAGATGTGTTTTTGCACTTTTAACAATGAGAATATGATTTGGAGTGAGCCAATGAAGACACAACCACATACACCCAAAGAAACTTTATTATAAATAAAGAAGAAAATGAGGTTCATGAGCCTTTAAACAGATATCAAGAACGTTCAAGAATTGCAAAGGGAAAGTGAGGGAAGTAATGGAATACCGAGCCGACCTTATAGAGAAGAGAAGAGGATCCAGTACCAAGCACCTCGATATACTAACTCGATGATAGACATTGGGTTTATCGTATCTTTTGCTTATGTATGAATGACATGAGCCCGACATATATGAAAGTTGATGCGATGGGAACAAGGTAAAGATAAGCTTCTGACACACGGAACATCGTGAGAGTGGTTGGATTCCAAGCTGTCACGTGGGCAATAATGGCAGGGAAAGGTGGTTGACATCATGAATTAATGAGCATAATGTGCGATAGTGGGCAATAATGGAAGGGAAACGTGGCTGCCGTCAAATGTTTGTGTAAATAATGGATTTACATGCACTATATAAATGGGATGAATACTTAGTTTTGGGGGTTGGCTAACAATTTGTCAAGTAATTTTTAGCATTTTCAAAACTTGTAAAAGAGAGAAAAAGTTCAGTGTTAGAGAGAGAGATATAAGGCAGGTCGGTTTGACCCGAGCTAGTAATAAAATTTCTATTTCCTTTGTACCCATGGACGTAGGTTGGATCCATTCCACCGAACCATGTTAAATCCTTTGTTTTCTATGTCTTTCCTAATTTTCTTGTAAAGTTTGCTTTGGTTCTCAACTAACTAAACAAATTCACTGCTTGTGGGAAGTTTGTTCGTGGAGTAGTTCTTCCTGAATTACCCCTGGAATGAAAAATAGATGTAAAAAATTGGCACCGTTTGTGGGGAACTTGTAGACGATGGCAAGAGATGAAAACCAAAGAACTTCAAAGGCTTCGACAATGAAATGCATGAAGAGGTTGGAAGAAACTCTATGGAATGAAATGGAAGATGCTCGAAAGGAGAGGGGAACAACTCATGCCTTTATGAAGGCTATTATGGAGAAGATTGAGAATTAGAGAAGAGGGCGGAGAACAAGGGGAAGTGGTGTTAAGGATATGATATATACCAAACTTGTGGATGGGCATATACATGTATTTGTAACATTTTCATTAATTAATAAAATGGCAATCTTTATTATACGTGTCTTACATAACTTATATGAATCTTCAACACTGTAATAATTCCCTTGAAGTAATAAGACGATGACTTCCATGCCTTATGATAATCATACTCTTAAATGTTCCTAGTCATAGTTTTGTGAATAATCGGGCTTTCACAAAGCGGAGAGAATAGCATGATGATATGATCCGCCCTTAAGTGGGGTAGCCGATCTCATAGGCTACTAGCGAAGATCCGTCCGCTTGGTGTATCACATGGATGCATGAGTTGCTCGTGTCAATCGAACTGACTGCCGAAAGTTTTCATATGGAGTGTTTATCCCATGTGTCTGTGAGAACTTTCATGTATCGAATATATGACTAGTCCTTAGACTTGAGGTATTTACAATCTTATGTGTGGATCAAATAACTTTGACATTCTCCTTCCCCGGTTCAAAAGATCCGGTCATAAGGGTATGATTGGGTCATTTGTTGAAACACATGAAGTTTGTAAAGATACAACAGATAATCGCCACTCTCTCGGATAATATTTTCTTATAAGAGTAGTATTCCAGTTCGCGAGTTGATATGTGTGATCAGTGCTTGAGACTGTGGCCACAGTGGAAGAATCATGTGAGATTCTTGGGTTAGCACGATTCATGACACTATCAACCTCATACCTTTGACCATATGGGTAGACACTTTCCGTACTCTAGGTCAATATGTGGGGATACAGTGAGGCGATATACCGTATCATATGTAAATCGCATACAAAATGGGTATATATATCTTTCATTCTCATTTTGGGGCCTTGGCATGTTGTTAGATTTCAACATTGGTCATTGAAATCGAACGACCATCTCATCGGAGGATAATTTATGTTCGATTAAATTATAACGATTCATTTCATGTCCAACTTGAGAGGAACCCAAAAGGTCACATAAAACAAAGTCGAAATCAATGGTTAGCAGTGCACAGTACAAATATAACAGTATATATGATTGCTGTAGGAATTGTTCATAAATGGTTCAATGTGTTTAATTATTGAACAAATCATTTATGAGGTTCCATAGTGTCTTAGGGATTGGTGAATGACGATAGGGGCACTTTGGGAATTGGAATAAAAATTACTATTCACATGAATAGTAATGTGAATAGTAATTTTTTTTTTGGTTATTTGTTTTGAATTCCAATTCGGCCCAAACTCTTATTAGGGTTTTATAATCTATTAAACCACTAAATTAAGATCCAATGGCTAAGATTAATTTAGCTTTTATCCCACATCAGATTCTTAATTAATTTTGTTGTCTTTGGAGCACTATATAAACCCAAAGAATTCTTCACAAATTTTTGCACCAAAACCTTTCATATCTTGGGTTTATATAAGTGAGCAACTCTAAAGTTTAAGAGTAAGCCACTGATTGAGGATCCTTAAGTCTAATTAACTAGAGGAAACTCGAGTTAAAATTTTGAGGTATTTGCCTAGGCTAGCACACAGGGCAAAATACATGCATGTGCACTCAAGGCGTAGTCTTGCCGTTGAGTTTTGGCTTTGGTGTGTGCATCTTTGGAGGCCACACACTTGGGTGGCTCTTTGGAACGTTGGAAGAGCTTGCTGAGTTCGAGAAAAATCTTGTAGATTGGAGGGCAGACTGGAGGAGTTTTCGGTTCAAGTAAGTCTTTTTCTTTCTTTGTTTTAATTAGAGTTTTTTTGATAGTTAGCATGTTTAGGTTTATGTTCTTTTGCATGTTTTATGATTTTTATATGCTTAGAATATATAGTAACATGCCTAGGCTTGTAGAATAATCAAAACAAATGGATCTTGGGCAAAGGGAAAGCGACATAATATTTTGATTTTCCGCTGCGCACTCACGACCGCTTCCCAACAGTGGTATCAGCGCGCCATTTTTGTTTTGATTAGTTATCACTCATTTGAACTTGCAATTGGGTGTTTAAAAGCTAGTTGGAAAGCTAACACTCTGAAATTAATTTTAGGCATAGGTTTTGCATGATTTGGTTAAGATTTGAATTTTGAAATTGCATTTAAAGTTCATACGTCTGCAGAAAAACGTGAATAGTAAATTATTTGAATAAAATATAAATGCAATATCATAATTAAATATTAATCAAAGTTATTTAATGCCTAAAATAATTCCAACATATTAAAACCCATATGCTTGATGATTCTATGTATGATTAGAATTGGATGATTATTTTAGGGTGCAAGCATCTAGAGACTTTCTAAGAAATAGAGAGTGTATTGCTTATCCATTAGCTAAGTAATTATTCCGTAATGACTTAGAGATTTATTACCTTTAAGGCTAATAAATATAAATCACTTGTTTATAATAAAAGACATTATAAAAGATACAAGTGGGTTGGGACCAATGGGTTAATAAAACTTTCCAAACTAAAGTTAATTTAAGCAAATGTATTACTAGAGTTAGATAATGATTTGGTGTCTTCCTTCACTCACTACCTTTTTATAGCCAGAAGGAAAAGCTTGTGAAGACATCTAGATAATCATTTATTCAAAGCTTACCTTATTTAAAGTGTTGGACTAATTTGGAGGATCTATTGTTTATTCCTATCACCAAGACAATAAGAGCCTAAGAGGTAAGGGTATTTAAGAGAGTTCGCTCCACCCTCCCTCTGAGTAATTTTCAATGGAGGAATCCATTTGACAGTTATTCACTTAAACTTGCTAAAATCCTCAATAATAATTTAAGTCTAAAATTTGCCTCCCATTGTAAAGTATAGACCCAAAGGGCTTAAACCGTATTGGCATGACTAGGCTTTACTAGACTGACCAATACTAATTTGTCTTTAAATCGTACTATTGATAATGGTTAGATTTTTCTGAGTCATAAGACGCAACGACCCTTAGGCATGGTCTTATAACTTAGTGGCAAGATTGGGTGTCCATAAGGACTAGCATAAGCTATGGCATATTGATTGCCCAACCCAATGATCAAGGAATTGTGATTTATATCATAAATTGGTTGGGAACCTACCTAATTATCGTATTTTTATAACGACCGGCCCTAGTCGGAGTTATGAAATAATGATAATGGGATCCTTGCCCACAAGAAATCCATCTATTGGGGTTGATGCGATTTGCTTAAAATTTTAAAACATTGAGTGGGAGAAACTTCATAAATTAAAAGCCCATGTTATTATGAAACATTAATGAAAATATATTCCTAATTTTAACATTTTCTCTTAACAGGTGGGTTAAAATATTTCACAAACATTCAAATGGAAAACAGAGTATCACTTCGTTCCATCCTTGATGAGCATAAGCTCAAAGGGGACAACTACAATGACTGGTTTAGAAACCTTAAAATTGTCTTACGACAAGAAAAGATTTTCTATGTTCTTGAAAGACCATTTCCCTATGAACCCGCAGAAGATGCTGACCAAGTACATTTGATGCTTGGAAGAAACACGTCGATGATGATGAGCAAGCAGTTTGCATAATGCTTGGCTCTATGTCGGACGAACTTCAGAAAGCTCACGAAGATATGGATGTTCAAACCATTATCTTTCACTTAAACGAGTTGTATGCAAATTCCGTTCATACCGTGAGATTCCAAGTGTCATGTGCCTGATTCTAAACAAGGTATAAGGAAGGATCTGTTAGTGGACATGTGCTTAAGATGATTGGACACATTGAAAAATTGGCCAACTTTGGGTTCATCATGGATCATGAGATATGTCACGATCTAATTCTTCAATCCTTACCAAAAGAATTCTCTAACTTTATTATGCAGTTTCATCTGTATGATAAAGAAGCTACTTTAGCAGAATTGCACAATCTGATAAAGCAGGCAGAGAAGGACCTGAAACCGAAGCTTAAAACCTCTGTCATGCTTACAGGTACAGACCCTAAGCCACGAGGCCCAAAGAAAAAAAGGCCAAGGCTCCAGATCACCTAAAGCCCAATGGTAAGGTGGAGAAGAAAAAGGGAAAAGGGAAATGTTTCTTTTGTGGAAAGAAGGGTTATTGGAAGAAAAACGGCAGATCCTTGAAAGCCAAGGAAGCTAGGGAAGCCCAAGAGGCCAAGAAGCCCAATGCTTCAGGTATGTTGTATATGGTTGAACTATATTCTCAAAACTCTGAACCTTCTACTTGGGTGCTTGACACCGATTGTGGGACTCACTTGTGTAACAATGTGCATGGCCTGAGAAACAGTAGGAGACTCTGTCATGGGGAGGTTGACTTACGCATGGGTAATGGAGAAAAACTGGCTGCATTGTGCTGGGGACTTATTCATTAGTTTTGCCGAATGGTTTAGTTTTAGACTTAGAAGATTGTGTTTATGTACCTTCTCTAGTAAAGAACATCATTTCAATTTCTTCTTTACGTAATAAAGGCTTTTCATTCCTAATAAGTTTTAATGAATGTTCTATTTATTTCAATGAAATAAAATATGGAGATGGTATTTTGAATAATGGTATCTATGTCTTACAAACTAACAAAAAATGTTCAACCTATAATATATACAACGGTAACTCGAATAATCTCAATGAATCACTTCTATGGCACAATCGCTTAGGTCATATCAATGAAACAAGATTAACTAAGCTATATAAGGATGAGTATTTCAAACCCTTCAAATATAAACTTTATGGAACTTGTGAGTCTTGTTTACTTGGTAAAATGACCAATTACCCGTCAAAGGTAAAAGACAACGTGCAGCGGAGACATTAGAACTCATACACTCTAATGTATGCGGACCAATGTCAGTCACCGCTAGAGGTGGATTCTCCTACTTCATTACCTTTATCGATGATTATTCGCGATATGGGTATGTGTACCTTATGCGGTACAAATCTGAAGCCTTTGAGAAATGCAAAGACTTCAAGGCTGAAGTAGAAAACTAGCTTAATAAAAGTATTAAGTCACTAAGGTATGACCGAGGTGGTGAATACTTAAGTAATGAATTTCAAGATTACTTGAGAGAAAATGACATTATTTCCTAGTGGACTCCTCCGGGAACTCCACAGTATAATTGGGTCTCCGAAAGGAGAAATCAGACATTATAAGATATGGTCCGATCAATGATGCAAGGCACGGATCTACCTCTTTCATTTTGGGGTCTTGCTTTAGAACTGCAACACTACTACTAAACCAAGTTCCTTCCAAGACTGTTAGTCAAACACCATATGAGTTATGGTCTGGGAAACGTCCTAGTATTAATATCTAAGATTTTGGGGATGTGACGCATATGTCAAGCTCACACAAACTAATAAATTGGATGATAGGGCAGTTAAATGTAAGTTTGTAGGATATGCCTTGAACTCAAGAGCATACGTGTTCTACGTCCCAAATGAACAAAGAACATTTGTCTCACGAAATGCTAAATTTCTAAAAAATGAATTCCTTTTCAAGAAATATAGTGGGAGTAGACTTGACCTCGATGAGGTACGAGAAGAACAAACTAACATATAACTAAACCACAGGTCCCTCAAAAGGGCAGCGATGGAACAACCACAAGGTTATGAACTGAGAAGGTCTGGTAGGGAAAGATATGAGCCTGAAAGATATGGTTTCCATATTGATGAGGAACATGATCAGGTCATTGATAATGAAGATCCCACCAGTTATGACGAAGCAATGCGTGACATTGATTCAGTCAAGTGGCTTGAGGCCATGAAATCCGAAATAGACTCCATGTATCAGAATCAAGTCTGGGACTTGGTGGATGCACCTGAAGGGATAAAACCCATAGGCTGCAAGTGGATTTACAAGCGTAAAACTGATGCAGAAGGCAACATCCAAACCTATAAGGCTAGGTAGTGGTGAAAGGTTATAGACAAATCCAAGGAATTGACTATGACGAAACCTTCTCGTCTGTTGCAATGATAAAGTCCATTAGAATTTTACTGGCACTAGCTGCACACTTTGATTATGAGATTCGGCAGATGGATTTCAAAACAGCTTTCCTTAATGGGAACCTCATAGAGGAAGTCTATATGACACAACCTGCGGGGTTTGCATCTAAGGATGATCATAAAAAGTATGCAAGCTTAAACGATCCATTTATGGACTCAAGAAAGCCTCCAGAAGTTGGAATATACGATTTGATGAGACAATCAAAGAATTTGACTTCATCAAAAATGTAGACGAGCCTTGTGTTTACAGGAAAAGTAGTGGGAGTGCTGTTGTATTTCTTGTATTATATATCGATGATTTATTAATCATCGGGAATGATATTCCCATGATGCAAGCCGCCAAGCAATGATTATCTCAGAATTTCTCCATGGAAGATTTGGGAGAAGCAGCATACATCCTCGGTATTAAGATCTACCGTAATAGATCTAAGAGGTTGTTAGGACTTTCTCAATCTACGTACATAGATAAAGTTTTGAAAAGATTCAAAATGGAAGATTCCAATAGAGGTAATTTACCTACTTGTCATGGAATCAAATTATCTAAGGAGCAATGTCCACATACTCCTTCAGATAGAGAGCGTATGAGTAGGATCCCTTATGCTTCAGTAATAGGATCGATCATGTACGCCATGCTATGTACAAGACCTGATTTCTCTTATGCTCTTAGCATAACGAGCAGGTATCAGGCAAATCCTGGTTAGCAACACTGGACAGCTGTCAAAACAATCCTCAAGTATCTGAGAATAACTAAGGATGTGTTTTTGACATATGGAGATTGTTCTGAGATGAAAGTCATTGGTTACTGTGATGTGAGCTTTCAGACCGATAGGGATGACATCAGATCGCAAACAGGATATATGTTTACTTTAAATAGTGGTGCTGTAAGTTGGAAAAGCTCAAAGCAGTCAACTACAGCGGACTCCACCACTGAAACTGATTATATTGCAGCATCTGAGGCAGCTAAAGAAGCAGTCTGGATAATGAAGTTCATCACAGAGCTGGAAGTGCTTCCCGCGATAAAGGATGGCGTCAAGATGTACTGTGACAATGTTAGTGATATGCCCTATACCCAACTTATGGCTGGGCTATATGTACATGTATTTGTAATATTTTCATTATTAATAAAATGGAAATCTTTGTTATACGTGCTTACATAACTTATATGAATCATCAACACTGTAATAAAGCCCTTGGAGTAATAAGATGATGGCTTCCACACTTAAATGTTCATAGTCATAGTTTTGTGAATAATCTGGGCGTTCACAAAGTGGAGAGACTAGCATGATGATATGATCTGCCTTTAAGTGGGGTAGCCGATCTCATAGGCTACTAGCGGAGATCCATCTCCTTGGTGTATCACATGGATGCATGAGTTGCTCGTGTCCATCGAACTGACCGCCGAAAGTTTTCATATGGAGTGCTTATTCCATGTGTCTATGAGAACTTTCATGTATCATATGACTAGTCCTTAGACTTGAGGTCTTTACAATATTATGTGTGGATCAAATAACTTTGACATTCTCCTTCCCCGGTTCAAAAGATCCAGTCATAAGGGTATGATTGGGTCATTTGTTGAAACACATGAAGTTTGTAAAGATACAACAGAGAATCGCCACTCTCTCGGATAATATTTTCTTATAAGAGTAGTATTCCAGTTCGCGGGTTGATATGTGTGATCAGTGATTGAGATTGTGGCCACAGCGGAAGAATCTTGTGAGATTCTTGGGTTAGCACGATTCATGACACTATCAACATCATACCTTTGACCATATGGGTAGATACTTTCCGTACCCTAGGTCAATAGGTGGGGATAAAGTGAGGCGATGGACCGTATCATATGTAAATCGCATACAGAATAGGTATATATATCTTTCCTTCTCATTTGAGGGTCTTGGCATGTTGCTAGATGTCAACCTTGGTCATTGAAATTGAACGACCATCTGATCAGAGGATAATTTATGTTCGATTAAATTATCACGATTCATTTAATGTCCAACTTGAGGGGAACCTAAAAGGTCACACACAACAAAGTTGAAATTAATGGTTAACATTGCACAGTACAAATATAACAGCATATATGATTGCTGTAGGAATTGTTCATAAATGGTTCAATGTGTTTAATTATTGAACATATCATTTATGAGGTTCTATATGTTAGGATTGGTGCTCCGAGCACCAATTTTATTATGTATTTCTTTGTAAATACTAATGTAACATTTTATTATGAATAAAATGAACAGTTTCTTTTATATAACATCTTCTTTAATATCGTAAAGATGTAACCGACCTTAGAATGATTAGTTATGATACTGTTACAAAAGCGTCGTAACTGATATTGAGTTGTATCATGACGTTGTCATTCTTAGACAGTTCCCGGTCAAGGTTTACACTACTTGGTCAGTAAAGTAAACCCGTAGAGACTGGTACATGTCGTATATTGGAATCTTGGATTCCGATGGTTTCTCAGTGAACCATAAGTCTTGCAGACTCGTATAGACGTGTAGGTGTTTATAGCGGATAAACACTGAACGACTCACCGAAGATTCTTAATGGATGGTACACCAACGTCAATAAGAATCTTCTCGGGTTGAGTGAGCATAATGATTCTTTGACTTGAGATACCACTGTGGATATCTGAGTTATCCTCCACACTTAGATGGCAGTCACGTCACCGATCTATTTAGATCAGACATCCGCCTGTTTGTTGGGTGTGGACTGATGCTCAGGATATCTGTGTGTATCAAGATAGGATCCGTCAGCTCTGTGTACAGAGTATAGGTATTCAATATGGAATTAGCAATCTGTTAAATCCATGGGCCCGTGGTACGCTTTAGAAATTAGTTCTAAGTGTTTCTTGAGGGAATGCTAATAGAAACGTCGACGTGATTATATCTATAGAGATTTGACGTTTTTATCTATATCTCTGGATTAATTCGGATACCTGTGACAGATGCATTATACCTATGTAGTGACCTCGACCTGTATGATTCAGTGAGTTTATCTGTGTTCGTCATAATTTACGGGTGGGTGAATTATGGACACGAAATTTGATTTCATGACGGATATGCCTGAATCTAGAGAGTATCACTAATGAAATTTACTCGTAGAGCACTAGGGCAACTGTTATAAATAATACTGATTATTTATAACTCGTTTAACGGTTTAAACGAAAAATACATGCAATCGGGACCTAACGGTAATTTCCGAATTAATGTGTATTTGTATTAATATTTGATATATTAAATACATATTAATTAAATATCAATTTGTGATATTTATAATTATATCATGAATATATGTATTTGAGATATTTAATGTAGATATAATACATATATTTAAGATATTTATATTTATTAATTAATTATTTAATTGTTAAATAAATAAATTAATTTATAAAATAAATATCTTCATGTCATGATTAATTTGGAAATGGCATGTTATAATTGGAACACATATTTTATGACTTTATTAAAGTTAAAATGTTGCTTTATTAAAGCTTTTAGGTGTGCCAATTATAAAGTTACAAAAATTAAATAAGTTGTTATTTATTTTTCTTGGTCAAATTGGCAGTGTTGGAAAATTAAACTAAATTGGTTTTGTTTCAATTTTTTGTAACACCCACGCAACATCAACAAAAATTAAGAGATAGAATTGAGAGCATTTGGTGAGAAAGGAAAAGGAAAAACAAAGGCAAAAACTTGATTTTGTAAGTTCTTTTCACATTTCTTCCTACATGAAAAATGTTTCAATAATTCTTAGCTTCAATTGTGTTATTAAGAACATGCCTCTACTCTCTTAGTTTGTAATTAAATTTGTTGGATGCTTGGTGGATGTGTTTATGCATGTAGAATTAATTTATTTGCTTATTAATGTAATTAAGCTTAATAAATTAATTTGAAAATTAAAGTTGCCATTCTAGAGTTAATTAGCCTAGAATTGTTCTTGATTAATTTCATGATGGTGAGAATTAATTGGTGTGGTAATTTGAAGATTAAAGTATTGAATTTTATTAATTTAGTGTAAATTGCCCAATTTGAGTGATTTGTGAAATTAGGGTTCTTAACCCACTCAAATTTTGGGGCTTTTCATATATATGCTTTAATTTGATGTATATTTGATGCATGTAAAATTTGGGATTAATTGGATTTGATTTTGATGTGTTTTGAACAAATTGGGCCAAATTACAATTAATTAAAATTCCGGACTGTTTTGTAAATTCCAGAAAAATCTGGGCAGTGGCGCAAATCTGGAAAATATTTCTGGTTTTGTAGCAAACTTGTAAAAATTATTTTGGGATTAACTTGGAATTAATTAAATATGTAATTGACATATTTAAAACTAAAATAATTAATTTGCAAAAGTTTGGGGTAATTTTGTAATTAAAAGAAATATGATTTCTTAGGTTATATTTCATAATTTAAGTATTGGTTAATTAAATAAATAAGTTTATTTAATTGTTTCAAGAAAATTTTTTGAATTCGGAGAAATCGTTTTTTCGCGTTCCGCTGCGCTAACCTTGTAATTCCCAATAAAACCCCTACAAAAAATGGTATCAGAACGAGTCTGATTCTGGAACCCCGATATTTGATTATGCCTTGAAAATTCAATATTGACTTTAATCTTGACTTTAATACATGCTTGTACTTATTTAATTTGATTAAATAAATTAATACATCTTTAGCGGAAAATCCCTATTTAAAATAAGGTTTATAATTTAATATGTATTTGATGTATATTAATCGGTTCGTCTTGTCAATACCGCTTATCGGTAAATTTTCTACGACTGTATCCGAGAACGTGCCAAAGCTGTGAGGATATGGCCGGTAGAAATTTATATGTACCAGATATATTTTATATTAGGTGAATTCAAGCGAAAGCGCAATCCTGAACGTTCCAAAGCTGTCAGGGTTACGTAAGTATCTTGAATTCATCATTGACAAGTTTGACATTGGTACGCCTCCTTGTGAACGTGCCAAAGCTGTCACAACGAGAAACGACCAGGACCGAAAACCCAAGAGTCACTATTGAGTGATCGACAATGTGTTGTCTACCTAAATGAATATACATAGGCAAGAACGTGCCAAAGCTGTGAGCTGAAATATATTCATGGGGTCCACCTTTCACTATTATGTTATGATTTGATTATAGCATGTTTTGTATTCTGTTTGGGGATTACAGTATTGCATGAAATAGTGGGAGAGGCATTTTTAGATTAAAAATCCATGATCTAGTTAATATTTTATGATATATTATGAAACTGTTATAATCTTTTATCTGCTTATTTACTGACCGTTGGTTCGCTGTCTATTTGATAGATTTGCGATGGCGGCTCCTCCACCCAATCCTTTTGCATGTATGCTTGATATGAACAAACTGAAAGGCGCAGAAAACTTTGCGGATTGGGATATGGACTTGAGGATTGTCCTCAATTCCGAGAAACTGGGGTATATTTTGGAAGGTCCATTACCTCTTGCTATATCACCCGATGCATTACCTGAAGAACGTGAGACTTTCCAGCAATAGAAGGATGATGATTTAAGGGTTAAATCATTCATCTTGAGTTCTCTTTCTTCTGAGCTTAAGAAGACTTATTGGGAGATGCACGATGTATATAGCATGATGACACAACTTCGTGAATCGTTCATGAATCAGAAACAGGTCATTGTTCATAAAGTTTCGATGGAATTGTTCCATTCTAAACTTTGCAGGCTGTGAGGGGAGTGAGCCCGCATGTGCTTCACTTGATCGATTTGATCAAGCAGTTGAGGCGACATGATTTCCCTCTGAATGAGACTCTTGGTCGTAGTGTCATTCTCTGTTCACTCCCGGCTTTATATCGCCAGTTCTTCATGTACTTCAACATGAATGGGATTCACTGTACTTACCGTGAGTTGCATATGATGCTTCTCACAGCAGAGGAAGATTTAAGGAAGGGAGTTCCGACTCGCCTTCTGAAACCCACTTCACTTTCCACTTTTTCCCAATCCAAGTCGAAGGGGAAAAAGTCTAAAGGAAAGAAGAAGAAGGGTTTCAATATTCCTCCGCAGGGTAAGACGACGAAGCCCAAGAGAGCTTCTGAAGACAAGTGCCACCACTGCCAGAAAGTCGGGCACTGGAAACGTAACTGCCCGGACTATCTTGCGCAACTCAGGAAGGAAAGAGCATCCACATCAGGTACTTTTATTTTTCCTATTATTGATATCTCTTTAGCAAGTGAAGCTATTACATCAAATTGGATTTTGGATTCTGCTTGTCCTATTCACATTTGCAATACGTTGCAGGTGCTGACGGGAAGTAGACGGCTGAAATCTGGGGAGATGCAGTTGTGGTTCAGGAGTGGCGACTCTCTGGATGCAGTTGCAGTGGGCTTATGTGAGATTCCCTTACCCAGTGGGAGACTTTTGTTGCATGACTGCTATTTTGTGCCAGGATGTGTGGCGAATATTATGTCCATTTTTATATTAGATACTGAAGGTTATAATGTAAATATTAAGAATCGTTCTTTGTATTTATATGATAGTTGTAATATTCAGATCCTTTGTTGTCCAAATGAGCATGGTCATTACATATTGCGTACCTCACAAGATATCTTTAATACTGGAATAAATAAACGTAAACAATCTGATATAAATAATACTGAACTCTGGCACATGAGGTTAGGTCATATAGGCGTGAAACGCCTAACCTAATTGGTTAAGAATGGTTTGATACATGATCTCACCATTGAACCTTATCCAACTTGCTGTTGGTTTCTAGATTAGGTCCCAAGATCATGAAATCAAGCAAGAAAAACGCATGAATACAACAAAGGAGAATGTCGGAAACATTACTCACATTGATCGGTTATGGTGCTACGAAGAACAAAACGAATTGGCCTCCTCCATGAAGCTCGAAAATAGCTTGTTGAGGGAGTGAGCTGCTCGGTTTTGCTGGTTTTGGCTCCTCCAAGAATCGGCCATTGAAGACCTCCATTGAAGCTCCAAGCTTCAAGCTTCAAAATCGGTTTCCAAGCTCACAAGAACACTGCCCTATCACCTTTGTATTGACCCATGGTGTATGCTAGCACTTGATTTTTTCAACAAAAATCGTTTCTTGCTTCTCTTTTAATTCGGCAAAACCAGAAACTGTAGGAGAAGAAGAAGAACGGCTCAAAGCCGTGTGAGAGAGTGGAGGGAAAAGAGAAGACCGAATGTCAAGGTGAGTGGAGAGAGAAAAAGAAATAGTTTATATATTTATTTGATTTTCCAAAAATCAAATAACAAAAAACCATTTACAATAATTAAAAGTTTCTAAAGCAAAAAGCCATTAATGTTTTTCAACTACCACATCAATCACTCAAATCAATCAATCAAATGGTCACATCACTCAAAGTGACATGTGATTTGACGCTTGATGTGACTTACGATTTGACGCTCGATTTGACTTGCGTGCCGCACTCGAATTCGAAATGTGAATACACTCGCAAATAATCTCGGGCTCGGGTTCGCTAATTCCAAATTAATGAATTTTCCGTTGTGACGAAATTTAACGATTACGCCTAGCGAAATCACTATTCACGTCGCTAACGAATTAATTCTAAATTAATTCGTTCGCCCGAATTAAAATCTAATTTTAATTCCGCGTCGAAATCCAATTTCGCATAATATATCAAATATATTATTTTATTGATTAATTCCAAATTAATCGTTCTCTCTCTTTAAATTAATATTTTATCCCAGATAAAATATCTCTGTAATTAATCCCAGATTAATTTTCTATCTCTTCTAATTAATCCCAGATTAATTAAAGTGCGAGTCATACGTCATCGGTGAATCTTTGGGAAGCGACCCATGAGATCCCCGGATATGTTGGCTGTAAATTCGGTCATCGGACTATCCGAACACGTAAGTACCCCGTACTACGTTTATACCGATTTACAAGACAAGGTTGGCTTCTAGCAAAACGCCATGCCTACCTAATTCTCCAGAAATATCCTTATAGGAATATGTGATCTATATCAAGCGTAGTATACCGTAGTATTGTGTATGTCGATCCAGTATCGGATGTTCACGTGCTAGGCCTAGGGCTGGAATTGTGTCTGCCCCGTACGAAGCATATATCGGATATCTGGCAACTAGTCTCTATATAATCGGATATACATGACCTAGTCATAATATCCCGATAGCTCGAGCATTTAAGAGAACGAGTTACGTATCCTATGTGACCATCATCTCCATATGACTGGAGTGATACTTCCGTCTTAACATCACACCCAACACACTACGATTCTCAATATACCCAGAATTGGTGTACATAGAACCGGTATATTGATTGTCGTAAGCATTAGCGGTGCAAGTCTCAGGTTAAGACCAAATACACCGACCCTGATTGCAGACTCCCACAGACACATAGTCATACTACCAATGGGATTCCGCATGGGTCTATCCAGAGCGAAGCTGTTTCCCGTACCATCGGTAAAACACAACCTCCTATCACACTTACATGAGTATCCTATACCCAAATATATGAGAACTATACCATTGTGCCCTCACAACATGCACAAGTGTAATACTAGTCTTTTACGTATTTATCGATGTCCAATCTCGATAATACTCTGACTAGGGATTTTTAATGATTTATCCTTCGTGGACTGATACCGTCTCATATCATTCTCTGTCCAGGAACAAATCACAAGGACCTCTCATCATTTATATATTCACAAATGATAAGAGTGCAATCTCCTTGTCACATAGTTAATTTGTACAACAACACCATGATCTGTATAAATAGTGACTCTATGGGTCATAATTGTCCAACAATCTCCCACTTGGCCTATAGCCAGTCACTCAAGTGCTTGACACCCGAACTATGTACGGTTGGCTCAAACTGTTGGGAAAAGGTTTTCGTCAGCGGATTTGGATGATTATCATCTGATGCGATTTATTCGATCATCATATCGCCACGATGTATGATCCGAATGAATCAGATGAATATCAAAGTATGTATCTGGATCTTCGATGAGACCATTAATTCTTTAGTATGTGCTGACGCCTAGCTCAGCTGCTAACAGAACTATATCTAATCTAATTAGATTTATTATTTACCCAAATGGCTTCTATTGTTGCCTCAGCTGCAGCAATAACCCGCATTTGTTGTTTATTCGGTAACAGTATCTTGCTTGGAAGATTTCCAGCTCACTGTTTCTTTATACTATTGTATAGTACCTTTGTTACGACTTATAGTCGTTATCATGAAAGCCAAGCTTTCACCGATTTTATTATGGGAATATCATTTCCAAGAAATGATCTATCATCATTACTCAGGACATTCACTGTCAGTGCGCTCCCATTAACCTCCTTATATACACAAGAATTATTTTTCGTTTTGAATTAAATCATAAACTATTATGATTACATCAAAACGACAATTCCAAGAACCTAATGCTTGCTTCAATCCAAACATGGATCGAATAACCTGCAAACCTAGTTTGCTTGTTATGGTTCGACAAAACCGTCAGGATGTTGTAAACATCCTCCAAAATATTTCCGTTAAGGAAAGCGGTTTTGGCATTCAGCTGCCTCATTTCATGAATGAAACATGCAGCATTAGCAAGCATTGTCGAAATGGTTTTTTTGTGGCAACAGGTAAAAGGTTTCGTCGTAATCAACACAATATTGATAACTCTACCTTTTCGCTACAAGCCTAGCTTAGTACGATGGTATGTTGCCATCCATGTTTGTCTTCCTTGAAGACATATTTAGTACCAATAGGCACAATGCCTTACGGTACGTCAACTAGTGTCTAAACATAGTTGTTATACATGGAATCCATATCGGACTTTATGGCACTTTGCCATAATAGGGAGTCGATACCTTGTATCACTTCCACATACGTAGTCAGTTGGTATAACTCAATAAGATAGACATCTTTATGAGGTGAGATCAGAAACCCATACCCCAGGTTGTTTTCTGATTCTCTCCGACCTACGTGGTTCTTGTGTATTCGAAGATTATTGGAAATAGTTTCATCCTTGATGAATTATTTGTGTTCCAATAGGACTCGGTGCCGGGAATAGTATTACTCTGATTTTCATCGAGTTTTACTATCCTCTCACTTACCACTGCATATCGGTATTCCTCTTAGGAAAACCGCATGGTGAGCAACAATCTAATTGTTCTCTCGTGAGTTGTATAAGTACAATACTTATGGTATCCCTAGGATAACCTACAATTGGCACTTATCCAATTTGGGTTTTAGTTTGGTATCATCCAAACATATGCCTAGCATACCCAAATATTTAGGAATTAGAAACCTGGTTTCTTTCCTGTTCATATCTAATATGATATCTGTTAAACAGATATTTATGGAACCTTATTCAAAATAAGTTCTGCACTGTTTTGCGTATCCGTTGAAGGAAATGGTAGCTCAGAGCGACTCGTGATTAACCTTATCATGTTCGGACACATCATCAAATTGACGTGTTCCGGGAGGAGTCCTCATTGAAAGAACACTATACTCTTTCAAGTATATGAGAAACTTATTGCTTAAGTATTTTCATCATGGTCAAACCGTGATGGTTCAATACTTTAGCCGATCTGTTTGTCTATTTCGTGTCGAAACTTTAAAAGTTTCCGATTTGTGTTTCAAAAGAAACACATAACCATACGCGATGCCACATCCGTAAAGGTCACGAAATATTCATATCCACATCTAGCCTAGCTAGACATGGGCCCACTTGCTTCACTATGAACTAGGGCTAACAGATCGGTGGCACTGGCACTTTTACCAAGTAAATAGTGTTTTAGGCACTTTGCCCGATAAACTAGTTTCGTAGACTTTATTTGAATAGAATCAAATCAGTCTTAGTACCCACTCTTCGAAAGTGTGGATATACGATTCTTGTTTAATTGTGTCCCTGACAACTATGCCACAATTAGTTTCTTAACTGATCAAATCAGTTTGAGCTATTTATTTGTCATGTTATATATTTGAGATATTATTTATATTCAAAATATAAATTTTGTTATTCACATCTAATGTGTTTATCTCAATATCATCTTTATACAATAAAACACTTTAGTGTTCTAGAATATAAAGGTTCATCCGCAACGGATTAAACACTGACATAGAGATAATGTATCTAGTCAAACTAGTTACATTATAACAATTTCTTAATTTAAGCACATACCCGAAGGTAGTTCCTAAATTCAGGTATCTACGGTTAAAACAGCGACTTTCGTCCCGTTTTCAATTCGCAGATAAATCTCTATTGAAGTCAGTATCCTGTTCAAAACAGATTCTGAACATCAATGCATATATTTTATGTACCACACTAAATATTTAAAATCTAATTTTAATACTAGCTGTGAACATAATTATGACAATCATTTTTGAAGTCAGAGCCTTGCTCGTCTTCAATTCCTTCATGGGATATGTCCTTTTACCTTCCTAGAAGATTATAATGATTTTGTCTTTGCCCTATTTCACACTCCAGAAGCCTTTGGTCTAGCCTTGTGTTTTTAGAATATCGAAGTAAGGTGCTCCTTACGCTATTTGCCTAATTGCAAATTTTGACTTTATCTCCTCGAGATTAGTCATTAATTCTCCAAGAATTATTTATTGTAATTTTAGTATTTCAAAGATCTAAAATAGATCCATGAAAATCCTTCAATTTCATTATCATAATTTAAGGATTTAATCCTTAGTTCTGATTCAGAAATTAAGAAGTCTACTGCGGTAAGTATAATGGATTAAGCACTAAAGTTATCATTACATGAATATTCCAAATATCATGTTCCACTTATTTGCTTAACCCCAGGCTTAGGCATAATACGTTATTTTATCAAATAAACTAACTTATTATTTTTCAAGGGCCATCCTGAAATTTCATTCCCAATTTGAAAATTAAACCATTTAAATACATTTTCCCCAGGATTATGTTTTAAATGCCAATCTTTCAATATTATCTTGATTCTAATAGTCCAACTATTTAATCAACGATTTGTGGTACTTTGTATTATATTGATTATTATAGTCCAACTATACAATCAAATATAATTTAAATCAATTAACCTCAATTACATTGATTACTATAATCCAATATAAAATCAACTGTAAATTAAATTAATTAATTCAAATATATTGATTACTATAATCCAATTATATAATCAACTATAATACAGTCCAACTGTTTATTAAAACAACAATTTAAATATTAGTCCAACTAACATTTAATTTAACGACGAAATAATTTATGATTGAGCGCGTATGGCGAGTAATTGAACGAATATTGCAAATTCAATTCTTGCCTCCCACTATTTTTCGGCAAGCCTCTAACCCTCTGTCGAGTACACGGGAAACCGTGTTTCCTAGTGGGCTAGGATTCCGTTAAATATCACACAATCTTGACTTTGGCCAACAAATTGTATGATAATTAACTAATTAGATCTCTAAGATCAATTGGATCCAATCCAATTCCTAGATCCGGTAGGGGGACGTCCAAGTCCGAAACATATATCTTATATATGCCAATACATCCAATGTATTACCTAACCTTTTTCCTCTGAATCAACAAAGCCTTGGCTTTGGCACAACAAACTTAGTGATCCCAGTCAAGCGCGACCCATTGACCATGGAAAGCTTCGTAATCAATGTCGATGGATAAGAAGTGGTATTGACTTTGGCCAACAAACCACAACTTGGACGAGACACTGATATGGAACAAAGCCTTCGTGATTCAAAAACATCTTCGACAGACAAAGGCCTTGACTTTGGCCAACAAACCAATGCCGTCTCGGATCTTGAGTGAGAATCACTCAATGGAAGGAAAGACGCTTAATATTGAACGAGGGTTTTTCGCGTGCAATTGGCAACCAATTTATTATATTTGTTAAGGTCTCATCATCATACACCATTAAACATGCATTCTAAACACATAATAAAGCGCATGTGAATAAAATAATAATGATATGCGGATGGATACTTTACATTGATCCTAGATCAAATCTCTCTTTCTCTCTCCCGCTAGCACATGTATTTACTTCTACCCGTTACACTACACTTATAAAGAAACCTCATTTACATTGAGGGGAATAGGTGAGAAGAGAATACAAATAGTATGGAGGTGATAAGGCTGGACACGCAGGTCCAATTAATAAATTAAATTTATTACAATTTCTAAAATTGCCCTACCCAACTAATATCCATCTGATATACATTATTCATGCATCGCAACCATGTATTCACACAAGCATGTTATCAATCAATCTAATCCAATTAATTAATCTGATAATTAGTGATCATCCAATGTTCAAACAACGATTTGATTTTTTGCTCGAGTCAAACTCATTTTTGCGAATAAGTACTCAAAGTACAAATTCTTGAATTAAATTAAACTACATAATTAAATCCAATTCAATTTGTATTTAATATTAATTCACTATTTAATTCCAAATTAAATATTACACTTTATTAATAAACCTTTTACGATTTAAATTTCAAATTCAATCGTAACGGGTCTCAAAGCCCGATTAACGTCCAACGTTTATTTAATTAAAGTCCAATGGGCTTTTATTTAATTTCTTTAAGGCGTGGACTTTTGGTCAACTCGGGTCAAACCGATAACCAAAGTCCAATCCGGGAATTACCCCATAAGCCCATAAATCAATTTTGGCCCATTAGGCCCAATTAAATAATTAAGGTCCATTAAGTCATAATTGGACTTTATGGATTCGGTTTTGGGCCTAATTGGATCCAACCAAATTGGCCTAAACCTAACTTGGTACAACCAAGCCCAAAAGCCCAATTACAACCTTTAAGGCCCCATTTCCAAAATAAGCCAAAATTAATTAACTTATAAAATTCCAAATTCCATAATTAATTAACCTAAGTGTAATACACAATTAATCACCCAATTAATATTTCTAAAACATCAATTAGCCTAATTAATCATGCACTTTAACAACACATAGTGTCCAACACATTTTTATCAAAATCAAACCCATTTTCATGCTTCTTTATTCTCGGCAATTTATGGGTTTTTTTCATTCCGATTCGGTTTCAATCCAATTGAATCCACAATCATCATTTCCCAAATCAATTCAACTCATCCAATGAATTAAAATAAAAAAACACAATGAATTTCAAAAAACATCAAGTTTCGGCCAAGCCTCCAATTTGGGGAAAATTGTTCCAAATCAAAATTCAATCCAATTAAACCTCAAATTAACATTACCCACTTATTTTAAGTCATCCAATGATCAAACAAACAAAATTACCAAGACATTTAGGGTCCTATGATTTTCGGCCATGCCCAAAAATTTGGGGAAAAATGGATCCAATCCAATTTCATGAAATTGATCATGCACAACTTCAATTAATCAACATACAAGCATACTTAATCAATCAATTTAACCAAATCATGCTTCAATTGATTTTACCCAATTTCAAACCCTAACTTTTTCATGCTTGATCAAAGCTCAAGATACCATTGTTGGTTTCTAGATTAGGTCCCAAGATCATGAAATCAAGCAAGAAAAACGCATGAATACAACAAAGGAGAATGGCGGAAACATTACTCACATTGATCGGTTATGGTGCTACGAAGAACAAAATGAATTGGCCTCCTCCATGAAGCTTGGCAGTAGCTTGTTGAGGCACTGAGCTGCTCGGTTTTGCTGGTTTTGGCTCCTCCAAGAATCGGCCATTGAAGACCTCCATTGAAGCTCCAAGCTTCAAGCTTCAAAATCGGTTTCCAAGCTCACAAGAACACTGCCTTATCACCTTTGTATTGACCCATGGTGTGTGCTAGCACTTGATTTTTGCAACAAAAATCGTTTCTTGCTACTCTTTTAATTCGGCAAAACCAGAAACTGTAGGAGAAGAAGAAGAACGGCTCAAAGCCGTGTGAGAGAGTGGAGGGAAAAGAGAAGACCGAATGTTAAGGTGAGTGGAGAGAGAAAAAGAAATAGTTTATATATTTATTTGATTTTCCAAAAATCAAATAACAAAAAACCATTTACAATAATTAAAAGTCAAAAAGCAAAAAGCAATTAATGCTTTTCAACTACCACATCAATCACTCAAATCAATCAATCAAATTGTCACATCGCTCAAAGTGACATGTGATTTGACGCTTGATGTGACTTGTGATTTGACGCTAGATTTGACTTGCGTGCCGCACTCGAATTCGAAATGTGAATACGCTCGCAAATAATCTCGGGTTCGGTTTCGCTAATTCCAAATTAACGAATTTTCCGTTGCGACGCAATTAAATGATTACGCCTAGCGAAATCACTATTCACGTCGCTAACGAATTAATTCTAAATTAATTTGTTCGCCCGAATTAAAATCTAATTTTAATTCTGCGTCGAAATCCAATTTCACATAATATATCAAATATATTATTTTATTGATTAATTCCAAATTAATCGTTCTCTCTCTTTAAATTAATATTTTATCCCAGATAAAATATCTCTGTAATTAATCCCAGATTAATTTTCTCTCTCTTCTAATTAATCCCAGATTAATTAAAGTGCGAGTCATACATCATCGGTGAATCTTTGGGAAGCGACCCATGAGATCCCCGGATAGGTTTGCAGTAAATTCGGTCGTCGGACTATCCGAACAAGTAAGTACCCCGTACTACGTTTATACCGATTTACAAGACAAGGTTGGCTTCTAGCAAAGCGCCATGCCTACCCAATTCTCCAGAAATATCCTTATAGGAATATGTGATCTATATCAAGCGTAGTATACCGTAGTATTGCGTATGTCGATCCAGTATCGGATGTTCATGTGCTAGGCCTGGGGCTGGAATTGTGTCTGCCCCGTACGAAGCACATATCGGATGTCTGGCAACTAGAATCTATAATCGGATATACATGACCTAGTCATAATATCCCGATAACTCGAGCATTTAAGAGAACGAGTTTCGTATCCTATGTGACCATCATCTCCATATGACTGGAGTGATACTTTCGTCTTAACATCACACCCAACACACTACGATTCTCAATATACCCAGAATTGGCGTACATAGAACCGGTTAAAGCCATGGACGACCTCAACCAAAGTATATTTATTGTCGCAAGCATTAGCTGTGCAAGTCTCAGGTTAAGACCAAATACACCTACCCCGATTGCATACTCCTAAAGACACATAGTCATACTACCAATGGGATTCCGCAGGGGTCTATCCAGAGCGAAGCTGTTTCCCATACCATCGGTAAAACACAACCTCTTATCACGCTTGCATGAGTATCCTATACCCAAATATATGAGAACTATGACGTTGTGCCCTCACAACATGCACAAGTGTAATACTAGTCTTTTACGTATTTATCGATGTCCAATCTCGATAATACTCTGACTAGGGATTTTTAATGATTTATCCTTTGTGGACTGATACTGTCTCATATCATTCTCTGTCCAGGAACAAATCACAAGGACCTCTCGTCATTTATATATCTAGGTGATCTAATCACAAATGATAAGAGTGCAATCTCCTTGTCACATAGTTAATTTGTACAACAACACCATGATCTGTACAAATAGTGACGCTATGGGTCATAATTGTCTAACACTTGTGAATCTTGTATTCGGGGTAAAATGACCAAAGCCCCATTTTCAGGTGTTGGACACCGAGCCAGTGACTTGTTGTAACTCGTACATTCTGATGTATGTGGTCTTTTAAGTCAAACTGCTCACAGTGGCTTTTCTTACTTCGTCACCTTTACCGATGATCTGTCACGGTACAGTTATTTCTATTTGATGAGACATAAATCAGAAACCTTTGAAAAGTTTAAAGAATTCCGAAATGAAGTTGAGAAACAAACTGGTCAATATATTAAATGCCTTCGATCTGATCGAGGCGGTGAATATATGAGTGGAGAGTTCACTGATTATTTAAAGGAGAATGGGATTCTCGCTCAATATACTCCTCCCGGTACTCCGCAACATAATGAAGTATCTGAGAGGAGAAATAAGACTTTATTAGATATGGTCCGATCGATGTTGAGTTATACAGATTTACACTATTATTTATGGGGTTATGCTCTTTTAACTGCCGCACATCTTTTGAACAAGATTCCTTCCAAGGCTGTTCGTATGACTCGGTATGAGATATGGACCAGTAGGAAACCAAATCTTAATTATATTAAGATTTGGGGGTGTCCTGCTTATATCAGGATGGCTCAGCAAGATAAGCTTTTGCCTCGAGGGCAGAAGTTTAGGTTTGTTGGATATCCTTCAAATACGAAAGGATATGTTTGTTCTATGATACTGAGCATCGAAATGTATTTGTAGCTCACTTCGCAAAATTTCTAGAAATAGAATTTTTGGCTGAAGGTGGTGATCATAGACAGGTTGAACTTGATGAAGTACAACCTGGAACCAACGAACTAATGGAGGAATCTGTAGTTCAAGAAGATGGAGAACCTTCAACACACACACTCCATAGGTCACAAATGGTATCTAGACCTTCTGAACGCTTGTATTTGATACAAGAAAAGAGTCTCGATGTTCTCTTATTAGAAGAGACTGACCCTTTTACCTATAGAGAATCGATGTTGGACATCGACTCCATGAAGTGGCAAGACGCCATGAAATCCGAGATGGACTCAATGTATGAGAATCAAGTTTGGAACTTGGTTCCGCTTCCCGAAGGAATTATTCCTATCGGTTGTAAATGGATTTACAAGAGGAAGCGAGGGCCCGATAGAAAGGTTGAAACCTTTAAGGCTTGACTGGTAGCTAAAGGTTACTCGCAGCGACCTGGAGTCGACTACGATGAAACATTTTCTCCAGTTGCCATGCTGAAGTCCATCAGGATTTTATTGTCAATTGCCGTATATCATGAAGAAATCTATATGGAACAACCGGAAGGTTTTGCATCTAGCGAGAACTCGGGCATGGTATGCAAACTGAGGAAGTCCATTTATGGACTTAAACAGGCTTCACGAAGTTGGAATCTTCGATTCGACGAGATAATCAAATTGTATGGTTTTCTCAAGAATTCGAAAGAATGATGTGTGTATCAGAAGGCCAGTTGGAGTATGGTGGTATTTTTAATTCTTTATGTTGATGACATCCTTATCATTGGGAATGATATTAGGATGATGCAAGGCGTCAAAGCTTACCTATGTAAGAATTTCTCCATGAAGGACCTGGGTGAAGCTTCTTATGTCTTGGGCATAAAACTCTATAGAGATATAGAAAGGAAGCTTATTGGGTTATCCCAATCAACGTACATAGATAAGATCTTAGAACAGTATAATTTTGTTAACTGTACGACAGCAAACATACTGTTCAGACATGGCTTACATCTTTCGAATAAGATGTGTCCGAAATCGAAGATGAGAAGATTAGAATGTCTAATCAACCTTATGATTCGTGTTTGGGTAGCATCATGTATGCCATGTTATGTACTAGGCCTGATATCAGCTTCGCAGTTAGTGTGATGAGCATATATCAGTCCAATCCAGGAAATGACCATTGGATGGCCATTAAACATATCCTCAAGCATCTTAAAGGTACTAAGGATAAGTTTATTATTTATGGAGGAAACGAACTGCAAGTTAATGGGTATACGGATTCCAATTTCCAATCGGATCCTGATGATAGAAAGTCTACATCAGGATTCGTGTTTACCCTTAACGGTGGTGCAGTTTGTTGGAAGACTTCCAAACAGGGGTCAACAGCTGATTCCACCATAGAGGCGGAATATATTGCAGCTTAGAAGCTGCAAAGGAAGCTGTATGGGTTACGAATTTTATCACAGAATTGGGAGTAGTCCCAAGTATCGAGAATCTGATTCTGTTAGACTGTGATAATACTGGAGCCATTGCACAAGCAAAGGAACCAATGGCGCATCAGAAGTCGAAGCATGTGGAACGAAAGTACCACATCATTCGATAGATTGTGTCGCGAGGGGACATTGTCATGTGCAAGGTACCGAGTGAAGATAATGTAGCAGACCCGCTAATGAAGGCCATACCTCCGAAGTTATTTGATAA
Organism: Zanthoxylum bungeanum; assembly: GCA_019454045.1. Classification (NCBI taxonomy): domain Eukaryota; kingdom Viridiplantae; phylum Streptophyta; class Magnoliopsida; order Sapindales; family Rutaceae; genus Zanthoxylum; species Zanthoxylum bungeanum. The sequence continues at coordinate 130,514 of SKCR01025381.1, forward strand.
ACATGTGGAGTCGATGGGTATTAGATATAATCGATATTGGCACTAGAGCAAGTGGGAGATTTTGTTAGGATTGGTGCTCCGAGCGCCAATTTTATTATGTTTTTCTTTGTAAATATCAATGTAACGTTTTATTATGAATAAAATGAACAGTTTCTTTTATATAACTTCTTCTTTAATATGGCAAAGAAGTAACCGACCTTAGAATGATTAGTTATGATACTGTTGCACAAGCGTCGCAACTGACATTGAGTTGTATCATGACGTTGTCATTCTTAGATAGTTCCCGGTCAAGGTTTACACTACTTGGTCAGTAAAGTAAACCCGTAGAGACTTGTACATGTCGTATATTGGAATCTTGGATTCTGATGGTTTCTCAGTGAACCATGAGTCTTGCAGACTCGTATAGACGTTTAGGTGTTTATAGCGGATAAACATTGAACGACTCACCGAAGATTCTTAATGGATGGTACACCAACGTCAATAAGAATCTTCTCGGGTTGAGTGAGCATATTGATTCTTTGACTTGAGATACCACTGTGGATATCTGAGTTATCCTCCACACTTAGATGGCAGTCACGTCACCGATCTATTTAGATCAGACCTCCGCATGTTCGTTGGGTGTGGACTGATGCTCAGGATATCCTGTGTGTATCAAGATAGGATACGTCATCTCTGTGTACAGAGTATAGGTATTCAATATGGAATTAGCAATCTGTTAAATCCATGGGCCCGTGGTACACTTTAGAAATTAGTTCTAAGTGTTTTTTGAGGGATTGCTAATAGAAACGTCGACGTGATTATATCTATAGAGATTTGACGTTTTTATCTATATCTCTGGATTAATCCGGATACATGTGACGGAGGGATTATACGTATGCAGTGACCTCGACCTGTATGATTCAGTGAGTTTATCCGTGTTCGTCATAATTTACCGGTGGGTGAATTATGGACACGAAATTTGATTTCGTGACGAATATGCCTGAATCTAGAGAGTCTCACTAATGAAATTTACTCGTAGAGCACTAGGGCAACTGTTATGAATAATACTGATTGTTTATAACTCGTTTAACGGTTAAACGAAAAATACATGCAATCGGGACCTAACGGTCATTTCCGTAATGTGTATTTGTATTTAATATTTGATATTATTAAATACACATTAATTAAATATCAATTTGTGATATTTATAATTATATCATGAATATATGTATTTGAGATATTTAATGTAAATATAATACATATATTTAAGATATTTATATTTATTAATTAATTATTTAATTGTTAAATAAATAAATTAATTTAAAAAAATAAATATATTCATGTCATGATTAATTTGGAAATGGCATGTTATAATTGGAACACATATTTTATGACTTTATTAAAGTTAAAATGTTGCTTTATTAAAGCTTTTAGGTGTGCTAATTATAAAGTTACAAAAATTAAATAAGTTGTTATTTATTTTTCTTGGTCAAATCGGCAGTGTTGGAAAATTAAACTAAATTGGTTTTGTTTCAATTTTTTCTAACACTAACGCAACATCAACAAAAATTAAGAGATAGAATTGAGAGCATTTGGTGAGAAAGGAAAAGGAAAAACAAAGGCAAAAACTTGATTTTGTAAGTTCTTTTCACATTTCTTCCTACATGAAAAATGTTTTAATAATTCTTAGCTTCAATTGTGTTGTTAAGAACATGACTCTACTCTCTTAGTTTGTAATTAAATTTGTTGGTTGCTTGTTGGATGTGTTTATGCATGTAGAATTAATTTATTTGCTTATTAATGTAATTAAGCTTAATAAATTAATTTGACAATTAAAGTTGCCATTCTAGAGTTAATTAGCCTAGAATTGTTCTTGATTAATTTCATGATGGTGAGAATTAATTGGTGTGGTAATTTGAAGATTAAAGTATTGAATTTTATTAATTTAGTGTAAATTGCTCAATTTGAGTGATTTGTGAAATTAGGGTTCTTAACCTACTCAAATTTTGGGGCTTTTCATATATATGCTTTAATTTGATGTATATTTGATGCATGTAAAATTTGGGATTAATTGGATTTGATCTTGATGTGTTTTGAACAAATTGGGCCAAATTACAATTAATTAAAATTCCGGACTGTTTTGTAAATTGCAGAAAAATCTGGGCAGTGGCGCAAATCTGGAAAATATTTCTGGTTTTGTAGCAAACTTGTAAAAATTATTTTGGGATTAATTTGGAATTAATTAAATATGTAATTGACATATTTAAAACTAAAATAATTAATTTGCAAAAATTTGGGGTAATTTTGTAATTAAAAGAAATATGATTTCTTAGGTTATATTTCATAATTTAAGTATTGGTTAATTAAATAAATAAGTTTATTTAATTGTTCCAAGAAAAAATTTTCAAATCGGAGAAATCTTTTTTTCGTGTTTCGCTGCACTAACCTTGTAATTCCCAATAAAACCCCTACACCATAGTGGCTTAAGGATTGGTGAATGACGATAGGGGCACTTTGGGAATTGGAATAAAAAAAATTACTATTCACATGAATAGTAAAAAAAATTTGTTATTTGTTTTGAATTCCAATTCGGCCCAAACTCTTATTAGGGTTTTATAATCTCATTAAACCACTAAATTAAGATCCAATGGTTAAGATTAAATTAGCTTTTATCCCACATCGGATTCTTAATTAATTTTGTTGTCTTTTGAGCACTATATAAACCCAAAGAATTCTTCACAAATTTTTGCACCAAAACCTTTCATATTTTGGGTTTATATAAGTGAGTAACTCTAAAGTTTAAGAGTAAGCCACTGATTTTGAGGATCCTTAAGTCTAATTGACTAGAGGAAGCTCGAGTTAAAAGTTTTGAGGTATTTTCCTAGGCTAGCACCAAGGGCAAAATACTCGTGCACTCAAGGCGTAGTCTTGCCGTTGAGTTTTGTCTTTGGTGTATGCATCTTTGGAGGCCACACACTTGGGTGGCTCTTTGGAACGTGGAAGAGCTTGCTGAGTTCGAGAAAAGCTTGTAGATTGGAGGGAGGACTGGAGGAGTCTTCGGTTCAAGTAAGTCTTTTTCTTTCTTTGTTTTAATTAGACACATAGTCATACTACCAATGGGATTCCAAGGGGTCTATCCAGAGCGAAGCTGTTTCCGTACCATCGGTAAACAGAACCTCATATTACACTTGCATGAGTATCCAATACCCAAATATACGAGAACTATGCCGTTACGCTTCCATAACGCGCACAAGTGTAAAACTAGTCTATTCCGCATTATCGATGTTGGACAGTTATGACCCATAGCGTCACTATTTGTACAGATCATGGTGTTGTTGTACAAATTAACTATGTGACAAAGGAAATTGCTCTCTTATCATTTGTGATTAGATCACCAAGATGTATAAATGATAGAAGGTCCATATGATTAGTTCCTGGATTGAGATGATATGAGACAGTATCAATCCACGAAGGTTTAATCATTAAATATCCCTAGTCATAGTATTATCGAGATTGGACATCGATAATGCGGAATAGACTAGTATTACACTTGTGCGCGTTGTGAGGGCATAACGGCATAGTTCTCATATATTTGGGTATAAGATACTCATGCAAGTGTAGTAGGAGGTTGTGTTTTACCGATGGTACGGAAAACAGCTTCGCTCTAGATAGACCCCTCGGAATTCCATTGGTAGTATTACTATGTGTCTATGGAAGTCCGAATCAGGGTAGGTGTATTTGGTCTTAACCTGAGACTTGCACCGCTAATACTTGCCACAATCAATGTACTTTGGTTTTAGGTCGTCCAGGGCTTTAACAGGTTCATTGTACGCCTCTACTGGGTATATTGAGAATCGTAGTGTATTGGGTGTGATGTCGAGATGGAAGTATCACTCCAGTAATAGTGGAGATGATGATCACGTAGGATACGAAACTCGTTCTCTTATATGCGGTAGCTATCGGGATATTATGACTAGGTCATGTTTATCCGATTATAGAGACTAGTTACCAGAGATCCGATATGTGCTTCGTACGGGGCAGACACATTTCCAGCTCCAGGCCTTGCACGTGACATCTGATACTGGATCGAGATACGCAATACTACGTATACTACGCCTGATATAGATCACATATTCCTGTAAGGATATTTCTGGAGAATTGGGTAGGTATGGCGCTTTGCTAGAAGCCAACCTTGTCTTGTAAATCGATACAAACATAGTACTAGGTACTTACGTGTTCGGATAGTCCGACGACCGGATTTACTACCAACATATCCGGGGATCTCATGGGTCGCTTCCCGAAGATTCACCGATGACGTATGACTCGCACTTTATTAATCTGGAATTAATTAGATGAGAGAGAAAATTAATCTGGGATTAATTACAGAGATATTTTATCTGGGATAAAATATTAATTAAAGAGAGAAAAACGATTAATTTGGAATTAATCAATAAAATAATATATTCGATATATTATACGAAATTGGATTTCGACGCGGAATTAAATTTAGAATTAATTCGGGCGAACAAGTTAATTTAGAATTAATTCGTTAGCGACGTGAATAGTGATTTTGCTAGGCATAATTATTTAATTGCGTCGCAACGGAAAATTCGTTAATTTGGAATTAGCGAATCCGAGCCCGAGAGTGTTTGCGAGCGCACTCGCATTTTGAATTCAAGTGCGGTCCGCAAGTCACATCAAGCGTCAAACCACTAGTCGCATCAGTCGTGAAATCATTAGTCACTTTGAGTGATGTGACAACTTGTCACTTGATTGATTGAGTGATGTGAGTGGTTGATAACATTTATGCTATTTTGGAGCCAAAATTTGTTGACCTTTTTAATGGCTTTTTGCAAAATATTTGGTATATGTTTAATTAGTTTTTTGGAAATTCAATTAAGACATACACAACTCTCTCTCTAACCTATTAGTCACGTTTTTGGAGCCAAAAACTCTCCCTCTCTCTCACGGCAACATGCCATTTTCTTCCTCAAAACCTTCTGGTTTTACCGTGAAACACAAGGAGAAAATAAGAGATTTTTGTGGCAAAAATTCCTAAGTGCTAGCACACCATTTGAGTCTTGCGAAGGTGATAGGGAAACCGCACTTGTGAGCATGGAATCACACAAAGCTTGGAGCTTGGAGGAATCACCATTGCCGAAAATTGAAGAGCCAAAACAGCCCATTGCCGCGCCTTGGAGGATGAGGACTTGAAGTTTTTGTGTTCGTCGCATCGCCTCAACCGATCATTGTGAGTATTCCGCACCTCCTTGAATGTATTCACATGTTGTTTCTATGCTTTAATCGATCCTCGGGACTTAGAGATTTCCCAACAATGGTATCAGAGCGAGTAAAAGAATGAAACTTGAATTTAGGATTAAAATTGGGCAAAATTGATTTGAGCATGTTTGAGTGAAATTGGATGTTTGAGTATGCTTATATATTGATAACATGGTGTTATGCATTGTCAATTTGATGAATTTTGAATTGGACAAATTTTCCCTAAAACACATGGCTTGGCCGAATGTGGATAGTGCCCTAAGTCTTGGTATTTTTTGTTTCTTTGATCATTGGATGACTTGAAACAATTGAGAAATGTTGATTTGAAATTAATTGGATTGAATTTTGAATTGGACATTAAAACCCCATGATTGCCGAGACATGTATGCATGAAAATGGGTTTGATTTTAATCAATTGTGTTGGACACTAATTGTTGTTAATAAGCATAATTAATTAGGCTAATTGATGTTTTGGAAATGTTAATTTGGGTGATTAATTATGGCAATACACTTTGTTTAATTAAATATGAATTTTGAAATTTTTGTAGTTTAATTAAATGGGCTTAAATTGGATTTGGGCTTGTAAAGTTGTTATTGGGCTTAAATGGGCTTGGTTGTACCAAGATGGGTTTAGGCAAATTGGTTGGATCCAATTGGGCCCAAAACCACATCCATAAAGTCCAATTATGACTAATGGACATTTAACTTTAATTGGGCCTAATGGGCCTAAATTGGTTTCTAGGCATATAAGGGTGATTCCTTAAAAATGGGCTTTAGTTATTGGGTTTGACCCAAGTTGACCAAAAGTCCACGTCTTAAAGAAATTAATTAAAAGGCCATTGGATTTTAATTAAATTAACGTTGGACGTTAATCGGGCTTTGAGACCCGTAACGATTAAATTTGGAATTTGAGTCGTAAAGGTTTATTAATAAAGTGTAATATTTAATTTGGAATTAAATAGTGAATTAGTATTAAATACATATTAAATTGGATTTAATGTTGTAGTTTAATTTAATTCAAGAATTCGTACTTTGAGTACTTATTCACAAAACGAGTTTGACTCGCGCAAAATCAAATCGTTGTTTGAATATTGGATGGTCATTAATTATCAGATTAATTAATTGGATTAGATTGATTGATAACATGCTTGTGTGAATACATGGTTGCGATGCATGAATAATGTATATCGGATGGATATTAGATGGGTGGGGTAATTTTGGAAATTGTTGTAATAAATTTAGAATTTATTAATTGGACCTGCGTGTCCAGCCTATTACCTCATTTCTCATTGTATTTCTCTTCTCACCTATTCCCCTCAATGTTAATGAGGTTTCTTTAGAAGTGTTATGTAACGGGTAGAAGCAATACTTGTGCTAGCGGGAGAGAGGAAAGAGAGAGATTTGTTCTAGGAAAAATGTGTTGAGTATCCATCTGCATATCATTATTATTTTATTTTACACGCCTTATTATGTGTTTAGAATGCATGTTTAAGGGTGTATGATGATGAGACCTTAACAAAGATAATAAATTGGTTGCCAATTTGCACGCGAAAAACCCTCACAAAATATTAAACGTTTTTCCTTCCATTGAGTGATTCTTACTCAACATCCAAGACTGGCATTGGTTTGTTGGCCAAAGTCAATACCTTTGTCCGTCGAGGATGTGTTTGAATCACAAGAGCTTTGTTCCATATTGGTGTCTTGTCCAAGTTGTGGTTTGTTGGCCAAAGTCAATACCACTTCTTGTCCATCGACATTGATCACGAAGCTTTCCATGGTCAATGGGTTCCGCTTAACTGGGATCACTAAGTTTGTTGTGCCAAAGCCAAGGCTTAGTTGATTCAGAGGAAAAAGATTAGGCAATATATTGGATATATTGGCATATATAAGATATATGTTTCGGACTTGGATGTCCACCTACTGGATCTAGGAATTGGATGGGATCCAATTGATCTTAGAGATCTACCTAGTTAATTATCATACAATTTGTTGACCAAAGTCAAGATTGTGTGTTATTTAACGGGATCCTAGCCCACTAGGAAACAAGGTTTCCCGAGTACTCCACAGAGGGTTAGAGGCTCGCCGAAAAATAGTGGGAGGCAAGTATTAAATTTGCAATATTCGTTTAGTAACTTGCCATATGCGCTCATTACAAATTATTCGTCAATAATTTAATATATTAGTTGGACTAATAATTAATCGTTGTTTTAAAACAGTTGGACTGTATTCAAACTAATTTCAATTAATAGTTGATTTTATAATTGGATTATAGTGATCAATATAATTGAATTTAATCAATTAAATTATATTTGATTATATAGTTGGACTATAGTAATCATTATAATAAATAGAACCTAAATCGTTGATTTAATAGTTGGACTATTAAAATCAAGATAAATTGAAAGATTAGTGTTTAAAACATAATCCTGGGGAAAATGTATTAAACGACTTTAATTTTCAAATTGGGAATAAATTTCAGGATAGTCCTGAAATCTAAGAAGTTACTTTATTTGATAAAATAACATCTTAAGCCTAAGCCCGGAGTTAAGCAAATAGTAGAGCATAATCTTTGGAAGATTTATGTGATGATAACTTTAGTGCTTAATCCATTAAGCTTGCCAAAAAGACTCATTAATTTCTTAATCATAACTAAGGATTAGATCCTTAAAGTATGATAATGAAATTTAAGGATCTTCATAGATCTATCCTTAGATCTTAGAAGTACTAAAATTGCAATAGTAAACTCTTGGAGAGTTAATGGCTATTCTCAAGGAGACAAAGCCAAAGTTTGCAATAAGGCAAGAAGCGCAAGGCGCACCTTACTTCAACATTCCAGAAGGCCAAGGCTAGGCCGAAGGCTTCTGAGTGTGGAAAAGGGCAATGGCAAAATCATTATAATCTTCTGGGAAGATAAATGACATATCCCAAAATGTCTGCCTAAATTGTGGCAAACGGGGACACGGAAGGGTGACTGCCGTATGGACAAGGCAGACATGAAGGAATTGAAGACGGGCAAGGCTCCGACTTCAAATATGATTGTCATAAATATGTTCACTGCTAGTATTAAAATTGGATTTTAGATACTGGATGTGGTACAAAAATATGTACTGATGTGCAGAATCTGCTATGAGCAGGATACTGACTTCAGATGAGATTGATTTGCAAATTGAAAACGGGACAACTGTCGCTGTTTTAACCGTAGATACCAAAGTTTAGGAACTACCATTCGGGTGTGTACTTAAATTAGGAAACTGTTAAAGTGTAACTAGTTTGACTAGATACATTATCTCTATATCAGAGTATAATCCGTTGCGGATATACCTTTATATTCTAGAACACTAAAGTGTTTTATTTTATAAAGATGATATTGAGATAAACACATTAGATGTGAATAACAGAATTTATATTTTGAATATAAACAAATCTCAAACATATAAAGTGACAAACAAATAGCTCAAACTGAGTAAATCAGTTGAAACTTAATGGTGGCATTGTTGTCTGGGACACAATTAAATAAGAATCGTATATCCACACTTTTGAAGAGTGGGTACTATGACATATTTGATTATATTCAAATAGAGTCTATGAATCTAGTTTATTGGGCAAAGTGCCTAAAACACTATTTACTTGGTAAAAGTGTGAATGCCACCGATCTGTTAGCCCTGGTTCATAGTGACGTAAGTGGGCCCATGTCTAGCTAGGCTAGAGGTGGATATGAATGTTTCGTGACCTTACGGATGTGGCATCGCGTTATGGTTAAGTGTTTCTTTTGAAACATAAATCGGAAACTTTTAAAGTTTCGACACAAAATAGACAAACAGATCAGCTAAAGTATAAAACCATCATGGTTAGACCATGATGAAAATACTTAAGCAATAAGTTTCTCAAATACTTGAAAGAGTATAGTATTCTTTCAATGAGGACTCCTCCCGGAACACGTCATCCTGACGGTGTGTCCGAACGGAGAAACCGAGTTTTGTTGGAAATGATAAGGTTAATCATGAGTCGCTCTGAGCTACCTTTTCCTTCAACGGATACGCATAAACAGTGCAAAACTTATTTAGAATAAGGTTCCATAAAAATATGTTTGACAGACTTAATATTATATATGAACAGGAAAGAAACTAGGTTTTCTCATTCCTGTAGATTTGGGATGCTAGGCATATGTTTGGATGATACCAAACTAAAACCCAAATCAGATAAGTGCCTAATTTGTAGGTTATCCTAAGGAAACCAAAATATAGTACTTATACAACTCACTAGAGAACAATGTAATTGTTGCTCGCCATGCGGTTTTCCTTAGAGGAATACCTTTATGCAGTGGTAAGTGGGAGGAAAGTAAAACTCGATGAAAATCGGAGTAATACTGTTCCAGTCACCAATTCCTTAATGGAACACAAATAGTTCATCAAGGATGAAACTATTCTAATAATCTTCGAATACACAAGAACCGCGTTAGTTGGAGAGGGTCAGAAAACAACCTGGGGTATGGGTTTCTGATCTCACCTCATAAAGATGTCAATCTTATTGAGGAATACGAACTGACTACGTATGAGGAAGTGATATAAGGTATCAACTCCCTATTACGGCAAACTGCCATGATGTCCGAAATGGATTCCATGTATACCAACCAAGTTTGGACACTAGTTGTTGTACCGGAAGGCATTGTGCCTATGGGTACTATATAAGTCTTCAAGGAAGATACACATGGAAGGCAACATACCAACGTACTAAGCTAGGCTTGTAGCGAAAAATGTATCGTTATCAACATTGTGTCGATTACAACGAAACATTTTAACCTGTTGCCATGGTTAAATCCATTTGGATAATGCTTGCTAATGTTGCATGTTTCATTCATGAAATATGGCAGCTGAATGCCAAAACCGCTTTCCTTAACGGAAACCTTTTGGAGGATGTTTACAACATCCTGATGGTTTTGTCGTACCATAACTAGCAAACAAGGTTTGCAGGTTATTCGATCCATGTATGGATTGAAGCAAGCATTGGGTTCTTGGAACTATCATTTTGATGTAATTATAATGGTTTATGATTTAATTCAAAACGATATGATTCTTGTGTATATAAGCATGTTAGTGGGAGCGCACTGACAATAAATGTCTTAAGTAATGATAATATGTCATTTCATGGAAATGATATTCCCATAAATACAATTGGTGAAAGCTAGGCTTTACAGAAATTTCTCCGTAGAATTCTTGGGAGAAACAGCCTTTATTCTAGGAATAACGATCTACTGGGATAGATTTAAAGTTGTTAATACTCTCTGAGAACTCGTACATTGAAACAGATGCACGCGACCTGGTGTCTCATACGCTTTGAGCATATGAAGTCATAATCAGGCCAATCCAGGTGATAGTCACTGGATTGATGTTAAGAACATCCATTAGTATCTTAGAGAACTAAGGATGCTGTCTTAAACTATGGAGAATGAGAACTTGAAGTGATTGGGATCACTGCTGCAAGTTTCCAAACCGATAATAACGACTATAAGTCGTAACAACGGTACTATATAGTTTGAATAACGGAACAGTGAGCTGGAAATCTTCCAAGCAAGATACTGTTACCGAATAAATAACAAAAATGGATTATTGTTGCAGCTGAGGCAACAATAGAAGCCTTCTGGATTGATAATAAATCTAATTGGATTAGAATAGTTCTGTTAGCAGCTGAGCTAGGCTACAGGGTAGGCTAAAGAATTAATTGTCTCATCAACGATCCAGATATATACTTCGACTATTCATCATATTCGTTCGGATCATACATCGTGGTGATGTGATGATCGAATAAATCACATCAGACGATAATCATGGAAATCCGCTGACGAAAATCTTTTCTCAGTAATTTGAGCGAACCGTACATAGTTCGGGTGTAGGACACTCGAGTGACTGACTATAGGCCAAGTGGGAGATTGTTGGACAGTTATGACCCATAGCGTCACTATTTGTACAGATCATGGTATTGTACAAATTAACTATGTGACAAAGGAAATTGCTCTCTTATCATTTGTGATTAGATCACAAATATGTATAAATGATAGAAGGTCCATATGATTAGTTCCTGGATTGAGATGATATGAGACAGTATCAATCCACGAAGGTTTAATCATTAAATATCCCTAGTCGTAGTATTATCGAGATTGGACATCGATAATGCGGAATAGACTAGTATTACACTTGTGTGCGTTGTAGGGGAATAACGACATAGTTCTCATATATTTGGGTATAGGATACTCATGCAAGTGTAGTAGGAGGTTGTGTTTTACCGATGGTACGGAAAAAAGCTTCGCTCTGGATAGACCCATCAGAATTCCATTGGTAGTATTACTATGTGTCTATGGAAGTCCGAATCAGGGTAGGTGTATTTGGTCTTAACCTGAGACTTGCACCGCTAATACTTACGACAATCAATGTACTTTGGTTTTAGGTCGTCCAGGGCTTTAACAGGTTCATTGTACGCCTCTGCTGGGTATATTGAGAATCGTAGTGTATTGGGTGTGATGTCGAGATGGAAGTATCACTCCAGTAATAGTGGAGATGATGATCACGTAGGATACGGAACTCGTTCTCTTATATGCTGCAGCTATCGGGATATTATGACTAGGTCATGTTTATCCGATTATAGAGACTAGTTACCAGAGATCCGATATGTGCTTCGTACGGGGCAGACACATTTCCAGCCCCAGGCCTTGCACGTGACATTCGATACTGGATCGAGATACGCAATACTACGTATACTACGCCTGATATAGATCACATATTCCTGTAAGGATATTTCTGGAGAATTGGGTAGGCATGGCACTTTGCTAGAAGCCAACCTTGTCTTGTAAATCGGTACAAACGTAGTACTAGGTACTTACGTGTTCGGATCGTTCGACGACCGGATTTACTGCCAACATATCCGGGGATCTCATGGGTCGCTTCCCGAAGATTCACCGATGACGTATGACTCACACTTTATTAATCTGGGATTAATTAGATGAGAGAGAAAATTAATCTGGGATTAATTACGGAGATATTTTATCTGGGATAAAATATTAATTAAAGAGAGAAAAACGATTAATTTGGAATTAATCGATAAAATAATATATTCGATATATTATACGAAATTGGATTTCGACGCGGAATTAAATTTAGAATTTAATTCGGGCGAACGAGTTAATTTAGAATTAATTCGTTAGCGACGTGAATAGTGATTTTGCTAGGCATAATTATTTAATTACGTCGCAACGGAAAATTCGTTAATTTGGAATTAGCGAATCCGAGCCCGAGAGTGTTTGCGAGCGCACTCGCATTTCGAATTCAAGTGCGGCCCACAAGTCACATCAAGCGTCAAAACACTAGTCGCATCAAGCATCAAATCATTAGTCATTTTGAGTGATGTGACAACTTGTCACTTGATTGATTGAGTGATGTGAATAGTGATGTGAGTGGTTGATAGCATTTAATGCTATTTTGGAGCCAAATTTTGTTGACCTTTATGAAAGGCTTTTTACAAAATATTTGGTATATGTTTAATTAGTTTTTTGGAAAATCAATTAAGACATATACAACTCTCTCTCTCTCTCCTATTACTCACATTTTTGGAGCCAAAAACTCTCCCTCTCTCTCACGGCAACATGCCATTTTCTTCCTCAAAACCTTCTGGTTTTACCGTGAAACACAAGGAGAAAATAAGGGATTTTTGTGGCACAAATTCCTAAGTGCTAGCACACTATTTGAGTCTTGCGAAGGTGATAGGGAAACCGCACTTGTGAGCATGGAATCACACAAAGCTTGGAGCTTGGAGGAATCACCATTGCCGAAAATTGAAGAGCCAAAACACCCACTGTCGCGCCTTGGAGGAGGAGGACTTGAAGTTTTGTGTTCGTCGTATCGCCTCAACCGATCATTGTGAGTATTCCGCACCTCCTTGAATGTATTCACATGTTGTTTCTATGCTTTAATCAATCCTTGAGACTTAGAGATTTCCCTACAATCGATGTCCAGTCTCGATAATACTACGACTAGGGATATTTAATGATTAAACCTTATTGGATTAATATTGTCCCATATCTTATTAATCAAGTACTAATCATATGGACTTTATCATTTATATATCTAGGTAATCCAATTACAAATGATAAAAGAGCAATTTCCTTTGTCACATAGTTAATTTGTACAACAACATCATGTTCTGTACAAATAGTGATGCTATGGGTCATAATTGTCTAACAATCTCCTACTTGGCCAATAGCCAATCACTCAAGTATCCTACACCTGAACCATGTACTGTTCGCTCAAACTTATGCTGAGAAACATCTTTCGTCAGCGGATTTGTAATGTTATCATTTGATGCGTTTTATTCGATCATCACATCGCCACGATGTATGATCTGACGAATTAGATGAAATAGTTGAAGTATATATACATGGATCATTGATGAGACCGCGGTTCCTTAGCCTACGCTGTAGCCTAGCTCAGCTGCTAACAGAACGACTCTTAATCCAATTAGGATTATATAGATCCAAAATGCTTCTATTGCTACCTCAGCTGCATCAATGTTCCGTTTTTGTTATTTATTAGGAAACGGTATCTTGCTTGGAAGATTTCCAGCTCACTGTTTCGTTATTCAAAATAAATATGTACCCTTATTGCGACTTAAAGTCCTCTTTGTCGGTTTGGAAACTTATAGTGGTGAACCTAGTCACCTCAAGTTCTTCTTTCCCCATATTTCTAGAAAGCATCCTTAGTTCATCCAAGATACTCAAGGATGTTCTTCACATCAATCCAGTGACCATCACCTGGATTGGCCTTATAGCGTCTACATATGCTCAAAGCATATGAGACATCAGGTCACATACATTTCAAAAATGTACGAGCTCTGGGAGGGTTGTCAGAAGCTTTCTAGATCTATCCCAGTAGATCTTTATTCCTAGAATAAAGCCTGTTTCTCCCAGGTATTCCATGGAGAATTTTAATGAAATCCAAGCTTTCACCGATTATATTATGGGAATGTTATTACTAAGAAGCAATACATCATCAACATAAAGGACATTCATTGTCAATGCGCTCCCAATAACCTTCTTATATACACAAGAATCATATTCGTTTTGAATGAAATCATATACCATTATGATCTCATCAAAACATTGGTTCCAAGAACACAATGCTTGCTTTAATCCATAAATGGATCGATTTAACTTGCAAACCTTCTTTGCATGTTTCGGCATGACAAAATTGTCAGGATGTTGTAAACATCCTCCAAAAGGTTTCCATGAAGGAAAGCGGTTTTGATGTCCATATGCCATATTTCATAAATGAAATATGCAGCATTAGCAAGCATTATCCAAATAGATTTAATCATGGCAACAAGTGAAAAAGTGTAGATACTTGCATTTTTGCATGAAAGCGCGATGATGAGCCTCGTATGGAGGCACTACCCGATAAGTTGCGGAAGTCGCGGGAAACGAACGTCGGAAGGGGAAATTCAAAAATAAGTACATCCTCAGATTTAATTCGTTTGTTTAGCCTTGGGTTCGCTCGATTAAGCTATGTTTTAACTATTAGGCTCGACCCAAAATCCCCACAACCCACACCAAGCCACACGCCCAAGCCCATAACACCAAGCCACAGGCCCAAGCCCACCAAAGAACCAAGCCACACGCCCAAGGCCCACCAAATACCATCCAAAATACTCAAAACACATTAAACACATGTCACAAATCCAATCAAATCCAATCAAATCCCCTTCATAAATTAAATAAATCACCTTCCAAAATTAAAGGAATTCCCCCCACCAAAAATACAAATATTCTTTCCCTAAATTAAACACACCGATAATTGATTGATTTGTTCCTTTTTTAAACCATGCAAAAACAAGGAAACCCTAAGATACACTATTATAAAAAGGGACATAAACCAAACCCTAATCCTCTCTTCTCTAGGCTCTGATTCACGGCTCTCTCTCTCTCTACCAAAAAATATACAACCATAAAAAATCCTAATAGACTCTCGGCTCCTCACTCTCATCTAGCTCTCTCGACCGACTCAACCACAAAACAATCATCACCACCGAGAACTAACCCCACTGACCGACCGAAACTAGTCCCTAAAACACCCCCCAAACTGAGTCCAAAATAATGAGTAAATCACCTAAAAACAAATCCCAAAAAATCACCAAAACAGCAGCCCAAAATCACCTTAAAACAGTAGCCCTTAGCGCCGAGAATAACCCCGAAGCAGTGGCCGAAATAGACACGCAAATAGCAGTAAATAAAATTGAGAAAACAGTAGTGAAAACAGCGAAACAGCGAAGGAAAATATCGAACCAGAAAACCAAAAAAGGTACGGAGCATTAACCCTTCCGGCGACGATGTAACGTACTTCCGAGGAGCAACTTAAAAGGTAAGACCTGAGGGCACCCTTTATTACTTTTTTATTTTGTAGTTTTTGATGCGGCATGCTCGGTTGGACATGAAATACGTCCAACCGGGTGTGCGACGTCCTATAATAAGGACGACCAAACTCTTGGTCACATCTTTCTTTGACGTTCCGATATTTATTTATCGCACATTTATTTCATATTATTAGTTTTTTATCATTTCACATTTAATTCACGATTATTGTCGTTTTATTATCCCGCATTTGTTTTGTGTTGTTTATCTTCCTTGTTATTTCACATGTTCGTCTATTCGTTTATGTGTTGTTATATGCATTATCTTACTTCACGTCTATTTTCATGATTGCATTGTGTTAACGCTTGAGTGTTGCCTCTTGTGGTATATCGGATGGAAACCCAGATATAAATTCCGTAGCCGAATCTGAATGGACGGTAGTGCGGTCTGTACTTGGGATACAACTCCATGTACCGCTTGGGGAAACATTCCCGCATGTGTTTATTGTATTATGGATGCCACTTTCATCATCCCATTCGAACGCGTTCCCAAACGCTACTCGAACGCATGTATTCTGCCTCACCCCGTTCGATCGTGTTTCTGAATGCTACATGAACGCGGGCATTCTGGACAGGTTCCTTTATCATGTCTTAGGCATTTTTGTGTTTATTGTTCCGCTATATATTTTCTATGTGTTTTTTCTTTATTTATGCATTGTTAATCTAGTGCGCATGGGCTAATCACGTTGGATCAAAGGTCCTCCATTTAAGGGAAAAGCCAAAAGGCTACCTTTACCATATTTTTTGCCGTGCCGAACGAAGTACACTCGATTGAATGTGAAATATGTTCAGTCGGGCATACGAGGTCCCATATAGATGTTGGCCTTGGTCGCATATATTTTATTATTCTATTGTTTACCTTTCGCATGTTATTTATTTATGCATTGTTAATCTATTACGCATGGGCTAACTAGGTTCGATTAAAGGTCCTCCATTCGAGGGAAATGCATAAAGGCTACCTTTACCACGATGTTTTGTCACGCCGGATGAAGAACGTTTGATTGAACGTGAGATACGTTCAATCAGGCATACGAGGTCCCATATTATTTATTCGTTTATTCATGAATTGTTAATCTAGTGCGCATGGGCTAATCATATTGGATTAAAGGTCCTCTATTTGAGGGAAATGCCCAAAAGCTACCTTTACTATAGTTTTGCTGCGCCGGATGAAGTACATTTGATTAAACGTGAGATACGTTCAATCGGGCATACGAGGTCCCATATTATTTATTCGTTTATTCTTGTATTGATAATCTAGTGTGCATGGGCTAATCATATTGGATTAAAGGTCCTCTTTTTGAGGGAAATTCCCAAAGTCTACCTTTACCATAGTTTGCCGCGCCCTTCTTCTGTTGATCTCACCATTTACCCATTTTGGTTGTTATGTTTTCATTCATCACTTTACATTCATGTTGTGTTAGTGCTTGAGTGTTGCCTTTTGTGGTATATCGGATGGAAACCCAGACAAAAATTCTATAGCCGAATCCGAATGGACCGTAGTGCGGTCTGTACTTGGGATACAACTCCACGTACCGCTTGAGAAGCATTCGCGGATGTGTTTGTGTCATTTTAGATACCACTTCGGTAACCTCGTTCGAACGTATTCCTGAACGCTACAAGAACGTATGCATTCTGCCTCAGTCCGTTCGAATGCGTTTACAGACGCTACTCGAATGCGCATGTATTATGTTTTACTATGCATCAGGGCTTATCCCGTTCGAACGCTATACGAACGCTATACGAATGCGAACATTCTGTCTCATTTCTGTTCGAACGCGTTTCTGAATGCTACTCGAATGCGCATACCTTCTGTTTTACCATGCATCAGGTCTTATCCAGTTCAAACGTGTTTCCGAATTCTATACGAACGCGAACATTCTGTCTCATTTCCATTCGAATGCGTTTCCGAACGCTACTCGAACGCGCATGCATTCTGTTTTACCATGCATTAGGTCTTATCGCGTTCGAACGTGTTTCCGAATGCTATACGAACGCGAACATTCTGTCTCATTTTTGTTCGAACATGTTTCCGAATGCTGGGTGAACGCATATACAGTTAACAGACCTCCTTTCATCATATTTCATGCATGTTGCTTCTTTGGTCATTCCGTTTGCATTACGTATCTAATTATCCGCTTTTATTATCAATGATTTTATAGTTGTTATTAGTTACGTTACTGCGCTTCATTGTTTAATATGTCTATGGAATTATGCAGTTGTCTTCCTTTTTATTTATTTACATTTATGGGTGTGCGATGTGTGTTGATTACATCTTGCATGTTTAGCATAAGACTTGATTATACTATTGCATAAATCTTTTCATTACAATTGGCATAAGTAAGGGACCATTCCGAACCCAACGGTTTGAGGTCTTCCCTTGTGAGGGGTGAGTGCAGCCTTAAATCATTTCCCAGTTCACACTGGGTAGCGACTCCATTTTATTTCTCCGGTTTAGTCCCCCGCGGACTACTCCATACTCCCGAATGGGCAGCGAGCCCGGACAGCATCGTCGTGTCTACAAAAAGTTTTGTCTTTATCAACACAATGTTGATGACGATACTCTTTCGCTACAAGTCTAGCCTTGTACTTTTATATATTGCCATCCATGTATGTCTTCCGTGAAGACTCATATAGTACCAATAGGCACAATGCCTTCTGGTACATCAACAAGTGTCCAAACTTGGTTGGTATACATGGAATCTATTTCAGATATCATGGCACTTTGCCATAAAGTGGAGTCGATACCTTGTATCACTTCCTCATAAGTAGCCGGTTCACCTTCCTCAATAAGATTGATATCTACATGAGGTGAGATCAAAAACCTATACCGCCCATGTTGTTTTTTGAATCTCTCCGACCTACGTGGTTCTTGTGTATTCGAAGATTATTGGTACAGTTTCATCCCTGATGAATTGTTGGTGTTCCGTGAGGATTCGGTGCCTGGAACAGTATTACTCCAATTTTCATCGAGTTTTACTTTCCTCCGACTTACCACTGCATATAGGTATTCCTCTTATGAAAATGGCATGGAGAGCAACAATTACATTGTTCTCTTGTGAGTTGTATAAGTACTATACTTTGGTTTCCCTAGGACAACCTACAAATAGGCATTTATCCGATTTGGGTTCTAGTTTGGTATCATCCAAACATATGCACAGCATTCCCAAATCTTCAGGAATGTGAAACCCGGTTTCTTTCATGTTCATATCTAATATGAAGTCTGTCTAACATATTTTCATGGAACCTTATTCAAAATAAGTATTTCAATGTTTAATGTGTATCCTCATAAGGAAATTGGTAGCTCAGAGCGACTCATCATTAACCTTACCATGTCCAACAAAGTTCGGTTTCTCTGTTCGGACGCACCGTCAAATTGAGGTGTCCCGGGAGGAGTCCACTGTGAAAGAATACCATACTTTTTCAAGTAATCTTGAAACTCATATGTTCAAGTATTTTACACTATGGTCCGACCGTAATGTTTTTAATACTTTTACCGGTCTGTTTTCTTACTTCGTGTCGAAACTCTAAAAGTTTCTGACTTATGTTTCATAAGATACATATAACTGTAACGCGATGCCACATCCATAACGGTTACGAAGTATTCATATTCATCTCTAGCCTAGCTAGACATGGGCCCACTTACGTCACTATGAACGAGGGCTAACAGATCGGTGGCGCTTGCACTTTTACCAAGTAAAATGTGTTTTAGGCACTTTTCCTAATAAACTAGATTCGTAGACATCATTTGAATTAGAATCAAATCCGTCCTAGTATCCACTCTTCGAAAGTGTGGATATACGAGTATTGTTAATGTATCCCAGACAATAATGCCACTTTTAAGTCTTAACAGATTTATTCAGTTTGAGTTTTTGTTTGTCATATTATATGTTTGAGATTCATTTATATTCTAAATATAAATAATGTTATTCACATCTAATGTGCTTATCTCAACATCATCTTTATAAACAAAACACTTAGTGTTCTAGAATATAAAGGTATACCAGCATTGAATTAAACTAGATACAGAGATAATGTTCCTAGTCAAACTAGATACATTATAACAGTCACCTAATTTAAGTACATGCCCAAAGGGAAGTTCCAAAACTTAGGTTTCTACGGCCAAAACAGCGACTCTCGTCCCATTTTTGACTCATAGGTCGATCTCATCTGAAGCCAGTCTCCTGCTAATCAGCAGATCCCGCACATCAGTACATATATTTATGTACCACATCCAGTATCTAAAATCCAATTTTAAAACCAGCAGTGGACATGTTTATAACAAACATACCTGAAGTCGAAGCCTTGCCCGTCTTCACTTCCTTCATGTCTACCTTGTCCATACGACAGTCACACTTCCAGTGACCCTGTTTGCCATAGTTTAGGCAGACATCTTGAGATATGTCCTTTGTCTTCCCAGAAGACTGTGACGATTTAGTCTTGCCCTTTTTTTTCACACCCCCAGAAGCCTTCGGCCAAGCCTTGGCCTTCTGGGATGTCAAAGTAAGATGCGCCTTGCGCTTCTTGCCCTTTTGTAAGCTCTGGCTCTGTCTCATTGAGCATATACATTAACTCTCAAAGAGTTTTCTTATTGCAATTAGTACTTCTAAGATCTAAGAATAGATCTATGAAGATCCTTCAATTTCAATATCATACTATAAGGATCTAATCCTTAGTTCTGATGAAGAAATTAAGGAGCCTTTGCGGCAAGCATAACAGATTGAGCACTAAATTTATCATCAACATGAGTCTTCCAAAGCTCATGCTCCATTATTTGCTCAACTTCGGGCTCAGGCCCGAGAGGTTTCTCTATCAAATACAGTAACTTCTCAGTTCCCAGGACTATCCTGAGGTTCTATTCCAAATCTGAAATTGAAGCCGCTTAAAGACATTTTCACATAGGATTATGTTTTAAACGATAATCTTTCAGTTATCTTGATTCCAATAGTCCAACTATCCAATCAACGATTTCGAGTACAATCGAATATAATGATTACTATAGTCTAACTATATAATCAACTACTATTGATTGGTTACATTCAAATGTATTGATTACTATAATCCAATTATATAACCAACTATAAATGAAGTAGTTTGAATACAGTCCAACTGTTCAATTAAAACAACAATTGAATATTAGTCCAACTAATATATATAAATATTTTAATGACGAAAAATGAAATGAGCGCGTGTTGGCAAGTATCTAAACGAAATTACAAATTTAATACTTGCCTCCCACTATTTTTCAGCGAGCCTCTAACCCTCTGTGGAGTACTCGGGAAACCTAGTTTCCTAGTAGGTTAGGATCCCGTTAAATAACACACAACCTTGACTTTGGCCAACAAATTGTATGAAACTTAATTAGGTAGATCTCTAAGATCAATTGGATCCCATCCAATTCCTAGATCCAGTAGGTGGACATCCAAGTCCGAAATATATATCCAATATATGCCAATATATCCGATATATTCCCTAATCTTTTTCCTCTGAATCAAGTAAGCCTTGGCTTTGGCTCAATAAGCTTAATGAAACCAGTTAAGCGTGACCCATTGATATTGGGAAAACATCGTAATCGAGGCCGATGAACAAGAAGTGACCTTGACTTTGGCCAACAAATCACAACTTGCCCAAGACGTACGATATGGAACAAAGCTTTCATGATTCAAACACATCCGCGATGGACAAAGGTCTTGACTTTGGCCAACAAACCAATGCCAATATTGGATCTTGAGAGAGAATCATTCAATGGAAAGAAAAACGCTTAATATGAAATGAGGGTTTTTGTCCTGATTTGGCAACCAATTTATTATCTTTAATTAGGTCTCATCATACACCCTTAAGCATGCATTCTAAAAGCATAATAAGGCGCTATAAAATAATAATGATACTCGGATGGATATATAACAAACTTTGTTCCTAAAACAAATCTCTCCCGTTCCTCTCTCCCGCTAGCACTATTCATACTTCTACCCAATTACATCATACTTCTAAAGAAACCTCATTTACATTGAGGGGAATGGGTGAGAAGAGAAATACAATGAGAAAAGAGGTAATGGGCTGGACACGTAGGTCCAATTTAATAAATTCTAAATTTATTACAACAATTTCCAAAATTGCCCTCACCCTTCTAATATCCATCCGATATATATTATTCATACATACATCCAAGTATTCACACAAATCATTTTATCAATCAATCTAATCCAATTAATTAATCTTTAATTAGTGACCATCCAATGTTTAAACAACGATCTGATTTGCGCGAGTCCAACTCGTTTAAGAATAAATACTCAAAGTAAGTATTCTTGAATTATATCGAACTATAATTTTAAATCCAATTTAAATTGTATCCAATACTAATTCATATTTAATTCCAAATTAAATAATTACACTTTCAATAGTGCCTTTTAGACTTGGATTCCAAATCCAATCTTAACGGGTCTCAAAGGCCCAATTAGTATCCAATACTATCCAATTAAAGTTCAATGGGCTTTCAATTAATTCTTAAGGCATGGGCTTTGGCAATTATGGGTCAAACCCAAGATGCCAAGGCCCAATTAAGAATCACCATATGCCAAAAATCAATTTAGGCCCATTAGGCCCAATTAAAATTTTAAAGGCCCAATTATCATATTTGGACTTTATGGAAATGGTTTTAGGCCCAATTGGATCCAACCAATTCTCCTCAACCAAATCTGGTTCAACCAAGCCCATTAAACCCAATTACAACAAATTAAATTAACTCATTATTCCAAATTACAAACTAATTCAATTCAAGTGTAATTACCATAATTAATTAATTAAACTAATGCTTCCAAAAAACTTAATTAATTCAATTAATCATGCTCTACATTTCCAATTCATGTCCAACACAAATTGAATCAAAAAAATTCATTATAACATGCTTATCATCTCACGGCAATGGCAACAAAAATCATTCAATTTGATTTGAATCCAATTTAAATCAACATTCAATATTTTTATCATGCCATCAACATATCCAATATGTCAAATTTCAAAATTAACCATGAGCATTCCTAGGTCATGTATTCGGCCAACATAAGGATTTTGGGAAAAATATTCTAATCAATTTTACACAAATCCAATGATGCAAAACTCTAAGTAATCATCATTTAACATCAACCAAACATCCAATTTCGCATTTTCATGCTCCAAGCAAAAATACCCAAATTTAAAGTCATGAACCCTAGAAATACAAATCAAACTTAAATCGCTCTGATACCATTGTAAGTGTTCCTAGAACATGCCAAGATCGTCTAAGAGTGATTTTTGTGTGAATAAAATCAAAAGAGTTGCGGAAAATAATCACATTGATCGGATGAGTTCAAAACTTTTATGCATTTCGGTGGAAGCTCCAAGTCCTTCTTGAGTGTTTCTAACACTTGAGTGAGTTTCCCTACCACATTGATTCACTCCTTTAAGTGCTAGCTTGGAACAAAATGAAGGAAAAAAATTTCTCCTCCAAGGAGATGAAGTTTCGGCCATGGTGGGAGAGGGAGAGAAGATGAAGTTTTCTTTGTATTTTGTTTCTAAAAAACAAAATACCAAAGTCAAAGTCACTTAAGTTGTTGTATATCATTTTCCAAAAAAGAAATACAAAGTGTGTTGTGTAAGTTACCATAATTACACTCAACCACTTCCATCAACAAAAAAGTGACAAGTGATGTAAGTTGGTGGGACCCACTTTAAATTCAAAATTCAAGTGGTTCCTCAACACACTTCGGGCTCGGTTTCGTTTAATCTATTTAAACGAATTTTCCATCGCAACGTAATTAAATCTAATTTAATTAAACAATAATGCCTAGCAAAATTATTACGGAAGTCGCTCGCGAATTAATTCCAAATTAATTCGTTCCCTTGAATTAAAATCCAATTTTAATTTTGCTTTGAAATCTAATTTCAATTAATATATCTAATATATTATTTTAGCCCGAATAAATAAATTAAATAGTAAAATCTAATTTAACTATTAAATTTACTTTACCGATTAATTCTAAATTAATCACGTTCTCTCTTCTCGATGAATTTAATCCCAGATAAATTCTCGACGTAATTAATCCCAGATTAATTCTTTCTCTTTTAATTAATCTCAGAATAATTTATTACCGTAATTAATCACAGATTAATTTTCTCTCTCTTAATTAATCTTAAATTAATTTTCTGTTCGAGTCAAATCTCATCGGTGAATCTTCGGGAAGTGACCCAAGAGATCCCTGGATATGTTGGCAGTAAATACGGTAATCGGACTATCCGATTATGTGCGTACCCGGTACCACATTCTTACCGATTTACAAGACATGGTTGGCTTCTAGCAAAGCACCGTGCCTACCTAATTCTCAAGAAATATTCTGTAAAGGAATATGTAATCTTTGTCAGGCGTAGCATACCTAGTATTGCGTATTATGATCCAGTATCAGATGTCACATGCTAGGCCTGGGGCTGGAATTGTGTCTGCCCCGTACGAAATATATATCGGATCTCTGGAAACTAGTCTCTATATTCGGATAATCATGACCTAGTCATATTATCCCGATGACTGTAGTACTTAAGAGTATTAGTTCCGTATCCTACGTGATCATCATCTCCATATAACTGAAGTGATACTTCCATTTTGACATCACACCCAATACACTATGATTCTCAGTATACCCAGAAGAGGCGTACTCAGAACCTGTTAAAGCCCCGGACTACCAAAACCAAAATATACTGATTGTCGCAAGTATTAGCGATGCAAGTCTCAAGTTAAGACCAAATACACCTACCCTGATTCGGGTTCCCATAGACACATAGTCATACTTCCAATGGGATTTCGATGGGTCTATCCATAGCGAAGCTGTTTCCGTACCATCGGTAAACAAAACCTTCTATTACACTTGCATGAGTATCCAATACCCAAATATACGAGAACTATGTCGTTACGCTTCCATAACGCGCACAAGTGCAATACTAGTCTATTCCACATTATCGATGTCCAGTGTCGATAATACTACGACTATGGATATTTAATGATTAAACCTTAGTGGATTAATATTGTCTCATATCTTATTAATCCGGTACTAATCATATGGACTTTTATCATTTATATATCCAGGTAATCCAATTACAAATGATAAAAGAACAATTTCCTTTGTCACATAGTTAATTTATACAACAACATCATGTTCTGTACAAATAGTGATGCTATGGGTCATAATTGTCCAACACAACATCCCATTTTACGAGGGAAATATTGATAGTGGAGTTTCCGTGGAAATTCACCATGCCAACAATGGATGTATATAAGGGCAACACAGACCCCAAGCCCTACATTGAAAAGTTTGTTCTGTTGATGGAATTCCAAGGAGTGGTATGAAAGACGATATGTAAGGTGTTCTTGTTAACTTTAGGAGGATCGACCAGCCTGTGGTTTAGAAACTTGATCCCGGAAAATATCAACAGTTTCTCACAGCTGAAGAAGTCCTTTGTGCACCATTTCAAAGAGCATGCGTACAAAGAAAGACAATGGAGTCCTTAAGGATGATGAAGCAAAAAGATGACTAGCATTTAAAGAGCTTCGTTGATAGGTATCATAACTTGGTATTGGAAGTCGGGGCATATGAGTTCCCTAGAGGCACTAGAGAGTTTTAAAAGAGCCTTAAGGGTCGGGAAGCTATGGTCCCACCTAAGAATCCGGGAGATACCGGACTATGTCACAGCCTTGGATCAGGCGAGGAAATTCGTGTTACTGGAGGAAGAGGAGAAGATAGCCCGGGGAGGAATTTCCCAGTCACCGAAAGTGCCAAGATAAGAGAAACAACCTCGAGCAGAAGGAATTCAGGCCGATGGCTCAGGGTAATCCAACGCAAGAGAGGAGGCCCCCCGATCAAGGTCGCTCATGTCACTAGAGGAACAACATACACCACTCTGAACAGACCATTGGCCAAAATCGCTCGGGAGATTCAAGATAAAGGTTTACTGACTGATCTTGACCCGAAAAGGTTCACAATCGAGCAGAGATATCGCATGGCTTATTGCGCTTACCACAATATGAAGGGGCATGCCACAAAGAGATGTAAGGACCTACACCAGCAAGTGGATGACCTGGTAAGGACTGGTTATCGGAAAGACTACATAGACCACAAAGCCATGACGGTCAGGCAACGAAGACAGTAGAGGCCGATGTTCATGATAGCATAGGGAAAGACGTTCGCTGGGGACTTAAACAGAGCAAGGAAAAACTATTGTCTAACCAAAGGCGCATAGGTATTAACAAATGAGAGGGTCCCAAAGATCCTGAAGGCCAGAACAGTTCCCATAATATTCATCGAAGAAGATGCCCAATGGGTGAGCTACCTCCATGATGATGCACTGATAGTCAAACCCAATATCGGCAAGGCCGAGGTTGATAGAATACTGATAGACCCGGGGAGTACAGTGGACATCATCTCCATGGATGCCTTAAATAGTTTGGGTGTGGAATACACTACTTTGATCTAGGATGCAATACCACTGTATGGATTTGAGGGAGCAACGATTGTCCTATTAGGCCGGGTACAGTTAACAGTGACTATTGGGACAACCTTCTATACTCGGATCATCATGATGGATTTCACAGTAGTAGATTGCTGTTGTGATATTTTATATCGTACCGCAAGTGTACGGTGTCAAGTTTTAGTATAAATCAGTGAAAAAGTGTCGAACCCATAGGGATTGTGTTCAACTCACACTAAGTACTATAATTATTAACCCTAACTTTATTTAAAAAAATAATTAAATAAGCTGAAACTAATATTAAAATTGTAAACTAAAGAAACAAGATATCAAAACGTAAAATTAAGATAATCCAAGATGAGAGAGATTTTAGAGTCTGATTTCACCTAGTTAGCCCCTATGTATTTGTTATGCCAATCAATCATTATTCCATTGCATTGTTTGTAAGTCAAGAATCCTACAGTATTCAACTCCCTCTCCCAAGTAATAGTGAAAGTATTATCAATTACAGACTTCGATATCCCTATAAAATCTAGTAATTAACAAATCATTATGTTATGTGATTATATATTAACGACTTCAAAGGAACTATAGATTCTTTCAAACTCTATAAAACTCCTAAGTTGTATTCTCTAGATCCTATTCAAAATCCCTCTCTCCCGAGCGATAGATTCTAAACATTCATCATATTAAATTGTGGCCAACAATCAAGAAGCTTTAAACGCAAGAGAATATAAATAAACTGAATTATAATTTCATAAAACTAAAATTTTCAATTAATACAAAGGTTCAAACATTGGCTACATCATCCTCTAGAATTATAAATTTAGTTCATGACAAAAGATAATAACAATGAAAACATGGTCATGAATCTAATAGACATCATGAGAGTTTAAAGATAGAAACTAGAAGATTAAACCCGGATTGAATCCATTCGTCTTCGAACGTCACCGTATTTGTCTCTTCTTGTCGCTCTTCAATCTTTCTTCTTGGATCTCTCTAAAATATGTGTTTTTGTGTTTTGTGCTGTATATTAGCCTCCTCTCATGAGTCTTGGACGAACTTATGTATTTATAATAAAGCCTTGGGGTCTTTGTGCATAAAAAAACCCTAAAATTAGTGTTATGGGTCACTGCGGGGCGCCGAAAAGTGGGCGCCACTGCGTCAATCTCTCTGGATTTTCTATGCATTGATGCGAATGCGCGTTGTGATGCGTGGCAGTCTCCCAGGATTTGTGTGTTATGTGATTCTGCTCTTCCCGCGTGCTTCTGATGCGTCTATATGGTCCCAAAACACGTATAAATACCCCAAGATCCATGTATCATTGCTTCCTACAAATAAAACATAAAAGAACTACAAAATACCTTAAATGATACAGAAACTAAGAAAATAATAAGCTAAGAGTACATGAATAAGTGGGTATAAAATACACGTATCAATTACACGAGCAATTATCAGGTAATTTTGGGCAGACCCTTTATGATGAATTCAAGAGCAGCCATGTCAAGTTATTACCTGAAGTTGAAGTTTCGGAACCGAGATGGGGTTGGGGTTGTGTGTGGAAGCCAGAGGGTGTCTGGGAGTTGCATTTCCTCCATTTCAAAAGAAACTTTATGCATTGAGGATGTAGGAGCGAACAGGAAAGAAAGTGAAGGGGATGCTGGAGGGGAAACTAGGATTGTATCTAGGCCACTAGCTGTCCCAGATGAGAAATAACGAGTCGTTGCAGAAAATAATGCAATAGAAGTAGAGTTAGCCGATCCCCGACCCGACGAACCGCCCAGTTAGGGGCTGGAGAGGAGCTAAAGCTAGTGTAAATTTTTGGACACGAGAAAATAATAAGGGTTGGAGTCGGACTGGAACCAAACTTGAGGAGGTAGTTACTAGACGTTTTGAAATAGTACGCGAATATCTTCACGTGGGATCATATGGACATGTCTGGCATTGACCTGATGATCATCATCCATCGCTTGGCAATAGATCCAGCCCATAAACTAGTGAAGTAGAAGATGAGGATTTTCAACCGGAGCTATATAAGACGATCCAGGTGGAGGTTGAAAAATTGATAAATGTCAGGTTTATCAGGGAAGTTAAATATCCAGATTCGGTATCGAACATGGTTTTGGTGAAGAAAGCTAATGGGAAGTGGAGAATGTGCGTGGATTTCACTGATTTGAACAACGCCTGCCCGAATGACAACTTCCCACTCCCAAGATAGATCAGTTGGTGGAATCGACAGCATGCCATAGGTTACTCAGCTTTATGGATGCCTTCTCAGTGTATAATCAGGCTAGGATACATCCTGAGGATGATGGAAATACAGCCTTCATCACCGACCAAGGGTTGTATTATTACAAAGTGATACCCTTCAGACTGAAGAATGTTGGGGCATATTTTAGAGGTTGGTGAACAATGTCTTCAAACCACTAATTGGAAAAACAGTGCAGGTCTACGTTGATGATATGATCACGATGACTGCCAAGCCTGAGGACTATCTGGGTGACCTCAGAGGGACATTTGAGCTCCTGAGAAATCACAATATGAATTTAAATCCGGATAAGTACGCTTTCGGTGTGTCTTCGGGGGAAGTTTTTGGGGTACATAGTCAGTGCATGAGTGATAAGTGCACGAAAGTGTACTTTGAACCCTGCTAACTCGGCTTGTTTATCATGTATTTAGTTTTAATTATCGTTTATTTTGTGCTTTGTTATTAAGAGTAATGAGAAATGAAGTTTGGATCAATTACGCGTGTTTTGGGACCTTACGAATACATCAGAAGCACACGGGAATATCATAAATGAAGAAAGCAAAAATCAGTCCAGCAGCCGCATGTCTTGACGCGCCAATCACTGGCGTCGCGACGCACCCCAGAAACGCACTCCATACATAATTCTTGCGAGTTAGGCACCGTGGCGCCCAAAGACCAACGCCGCGGCGCCCCGGAACACCCTAAAACCCTGATTTTGATGTGTGTAACGCGTATTATGATTCTGAGGCCTCCTTATATAAAGCCAACTTTATCCAAACCCTAGAAAGAAGAGAAAATCAGAGAGAAACAGAGGAGAAACACACAAAGAGCCACACACACAAGATTGAGAGAGAAGAACGAAGAACTTCAAAGATAAACATGCCGTCTCACCGATCTATTCAGGTTATCTCTCTATTCCGCATTGAGAATTAATCTCCTAGGCAAAAATAATGATGAACTCTTGTATTTACATTTCTATGTTTATGTTTTTGATTCCTAAAGTACCTTTTAACATTTAATACAATTGATGGTTGTTGTTCTTTATTATCTTATGATTTTTTAGCCCAGAGATTGTATTTTGTCAACTCCCATATAGATCCAGTCATGCTTCTTCTATGTGTGATTTGCGAACTCAGTTGTGACTGGTAAAGTTGTTTTATATGTTGATCTTCTGCTACAATATTTCCTGAGAGTATATTATTGACGTTAGATAGCTCGTAACGATGACTTTTGTGTGCTGTTAACAAAGAGAAAATAATCATTGATTAATTTAGAATTGAATATGCGTAGAATTGAATATCCTCCGACTTTTGGTTTGGGATGTGAACCTTTCAGTTGAGTAATAACAAGAATCAATAACTGAATATAGAAGTTTGATACAAGAGGGATTCCCGATGCTTTGCCATAGCTCTCTACTGATTTTCCTAAGTATTTATCCATAGTTTTTACTTTACTTTATCAAATCAATCTATATCTTCCTATTAAGTTACTGCTAATGTTTTTGTTTGAGTAAATTAGTTCATGTAACCATCTCTCTGAGGAATTGACACCCCAACTATACTGCGATAACTGCAAGTAACCGCAAGTACTTTTTGGGCGTAATCAAAATTTGGCGTCGTTGTCGGGGAGACAATTTACAATCTAAAGGAGCAGGTTTGCTTGGTCAAACACAAGGCGGTAACTTTGTTCCTTCTTTAAATTTTGTTATTTTTATTTATTATTTATTTGTTTAAATTATTTTATTTTCATTTTAGTTTTAGTTAGATTTTAATTTTTAGTTAACTCTTTTTATTTATTTATTTATTTTTGTTTAATTTTTTTCTTATTTTACTTGAGCTTAATTGTATGCCTAGATTTAGGGATCGGTTAGATAGATTTGCTAGAATAGAACATGAAGATTCAAGTTCAGAATCAGATCACATATTTGAAAATCTTTTTGCTACACCATCTGCGTCTAGCGCATATAATATGAGTGAATACGAGAGACCACCTATTAGGACTCTTGAAGAGTACCTCTACCCAACTCGTACAGTTACACATTTATGTATAATGTTTCCTCCTAATGCACCCCACATAGATTTCAAACCTGGGATGATAAAGTATCTCCCAACTTTTCACGGTTTAGAGAGCGAAAATCATTATGTGCATTTTAGAGAATTTGAAGAGGTAGTAGCAACCTTCCATGACCGGTTTGGATAATTGGACTAAAGTTATTCCTCTTTACCCTTAAGGATAGAGCTAAGAGCTGGTTGTATTCTTTAAGACTTATGTCAATAGGATCATTGGGCGAGATGGCACAGGCATTCTGTAATAAATATTTCCCACATTATAAGACGAATGCCTTGAAAAGACAAATCTCCACCTTCACCTAGAGAGATAGTGAAACCATTTATCAAACGTGAGAGAGGTATAAGGAGATGTTAGCTAGTTGCCATCCCCATGGATATGAGAGTTGGCATTTAGTAAGTTATTTTTATGATGGTATAACCCATAGAGAGCGCCAATTCGTGGAGACAATATGCAATGGTGAGTTTATACGGAAGGACCCTGATGAGGCATTTGAGTACTTAGATGACTTGGCTGAAAAATCTCATACTTGGACTGGATCTAATGCCATAGAAAACACGGATAGAACATACCATACTCCTTCTAGTAGATGCATCCTTCTAGTAGAGGCATACAAAATTATAGGGAAGAAGATAGTCTTAGGGCACAAGGTAAGCTATTAACTAGACATATAGCAGCCTTACAAGCCAGAGATAGCAAGACCATGCATTCAGTCACCCACCTAGAACCCCAAGAGTTTCCGGTGTATGGTGAGATGAGAAGGACATATGAAGAACAATGCAATGCAATGAATTAAGGACGTACCTAAGGCCTTATACACCATATCAGATACCTATAACCCTAGTTGGCGGAACCATTCTAATCTTAGTTGGAGACATGAGTCTCATCAGTCTATTCAAGCACCACCACCTAGAGATTACAGTGATCATCGGTATCACACACCTACTGTCCTTAAGAATTCTTTAGAGGATGTTGTGCAAGCATTTGTGGAAGCCCAAAAGGAAATTATGGAAGCCCAGAACAAAACCAACCAAAAGTTTGAGTCATTGATAGCTCTGGTATTTGAAGATCATAGGGAGATTAAGAGTCAGATCTCTAAGTTAAATAATGTCCTTAATGTGCATGAACAGGGAAAATTTCCATCTCAGGCTCAACCAAATCCACAAGGGAAACACATGGCACAGGCTGATCATGAGGCAACCAATGTAAAATGTGTCAATACTATATTCACGAGGAGTGGTAAGGAGGTAGACGTGCAGAATACTTCCAACACTATAAAAGACCCTAAAGATAATAGTGGTAACATATCTCAGGAAGAACAATTGACGGCTTTCCCAGTTAGAGTACCATTTCCTTAAGCATTTAATATTTTTCATGTCGAGAAACAACCATATGGTGATGATGAGTGTCATTACTCATACATGCTAGAAACAGTCCTGTCTGAAATAGACCATTATTCAAATCTTCCCGAAGTGAAAGTGACCTTAATGAACCAAAAAAAGAGGAAAAAGAAAATTAGGGCTCAATTAAAGATGATACCTGGGAGATTAAAAAAGAGATTGAGATAACTTTTCCTTATGTCCAGTACCAAATTTCAGCCACCAGACGATGCCTTCTCAGGGTATAATTAGGTTATGATACATCCCGAGGATGAGGGAAATATAACCTTCATCACCGACCAAGGGTTGTATTGTTATAAAGTGATACCCTTTAGACTGACGAATATTGGGGCCACATTTCAGAGGTTGGTGAACAATGTCTTCAAACCACTAATTGGAAAAATAATGCAGGTCTACGTTGATGATATGATCACGATGACTGCTAAGCCTGAGGACCATCTGGGTGACCTCAGAGGGACATTTGAGCTTCTGAGAAAGCACAATATGAGGTTAAATACGGATAAGTGCGCTTTCGGTGTGTCTTCTGGGAAGTTTTTGGGGTACATAGTCAGTGCACGAGGCATCAAGGCAAACCCACAGAAAATCAAGGCAGTATTAGATCTAAAACCTCCGAGGACGGTCAAGGAAGTGTAGAGTTTAACAGGTCGGGTGGCAGCACTAAATTGGTTCATCTCAAAAGCTACTTACAAATGTCATGATTTCTTCTAACTGATCAAGAAGGCGGAAAAGGAAGTTAGTTACTCGAGTGAGTGCGAGGACGCATTCAAACATTTCAAAGAGTACCGACCCAACCTCCCTTATTGGTAAAGTCAATCTCGGGTTCTTGCACTTAGCTATTTTTTAATATGCTGTAAGCTCGATATTAGTACAAAAAGTAAACAAAATCCAAAGGACAATGTACTATACTAGTACGGCTTTGTTGTATGCGAAAACTCGTTATCTAGTCCATGAGCAGGTGGCTTTGTCCTTAGTCACTGCAGCAAGGAAGTTACACCCATATTTTCAATCCCATCCCATCAGGGTATATACTGACCACCCACTGAGGTAGATATTCCATAAATCGGATACCTCGGGTCGTCTAGTAAAGTGGTCCACGAACTGAGCGTGTATGAAATATCCTACCTACCTATGGTATCAATCAAATGGCAAGCATTGCAAATTTTATCGTGGAATTCACCAGTCCACAGGTTATGATAGTGAGGGAAGATAAGTGGGAATTTTTCATTGACAGTTCAGTCAGTTCACAAGGATGTCGAGCCGGGGTGATCCTCAAAAGTAATGAAGTGGATGAGCTGAGTTATGCCCCAAGATTTGCCTTCGAAGCAATGAATAATGAGGCAGAATATGAAGCAATCATGACCGGGTTAAGACTCTGTGAGGCAGTTGGAGTAAGAGATGTGGTGGTGAAAAACGATTCTCTTTTGGACGTCATCAACTGAATGATGAGTTCATAGCAAGGGAACCGAACATGATAGCTTTCTATGTCGAGGTAAAGAAGCTAGCTAAAGGGATGGGGAACGTGGTATTCGGGCAGATTGAAAAGGAGAACAACCAGCAGACAGATTCTTTGGCTCGGCTTGCATCCTTCAAAATCAAAGATTCCTCAGGTTATACCTGTAACATCCCCGAATTTGGGAGATGTTACCGGCAGTGGATAACAGTACTAACCCCATTAGCCTCTGACTTCCCGACTGTATTCTAAAACATTTAAATAAAAAGTCATGTACAGGGACCATAGCCCAACTCAAAAATATAAAATGCTTTTGTTTCTCATAACTGTATACTCAAATATACTTCTCTTTACAAACATTAACAGATACTTATAACGACTTATATTACACAAGTGTATACATGCAACCTTACTTTGACTATGACTGGACTCTTATGCTCTCTGACTCTGAACTGGTGGACTCCAAACCCTAGTGACGGCATCAGTATCTGTCCTCTCGAGCTCGTCCTCCAAGAAAACCTGCAACCAAAGAAAACTGGGAGTGAGGGGGGTTAGATCGTTATTCGATCTAAGTGAGTGGACAAGGAAACTGAAAAACTTAAATCAAATCATTAGGTCTTTAAAACTAAAGATTTAGTAAAATTACTTCATATGAAATCTCTTTTCTGAAGCATCCATCTGAAATCTCTTTAACAAAACTGATTTTTCTGAAAACTGCTTTTGAAACTCTGATTTCTGAAAACTATTTTCTAAAATCTCATTTCTGAAAACTGCGTACTGAAAATCTGAAAACTATGAGCTGTTCTGTATCTGAAAAACCTTGACGTATGAGGGCGTTATGTATCGTCGTCCCCCCATACGCCTAACTGGAGCAAGCAGTGCAAATCCATGACTTTGGGGTGTTACGTATCGCCGTCACCCAAAGCATGCCACTACTGTCTCTGAAACGGGTGGTCTTGGGGCGTTACGTGTCGCTGTCCCCCAAGACACAAACTAGAACTAGGGGTGCAGATCTATGTTACCACCCAAGCTCTGAACTAGAGTCCAGGTACACGAACCTATGCTGTCATCCTGGCTCTGAAACTAGGATCTAGGGGCGTTATGTATCGCCGTCCCCCTAGTCCTATAGATGTGCACATGTCCTATGTC
This sequence comes from Zanthoxylum bungeanum, assembly GCA_019454045.1. Classification (NCBI taxonomy): domain Eukaryota; kingdom Viridiplantae; phylum Streptophyta; class Magnoliopsida; order Sapindales; family Rutaceae; genus Zanthoxylum; species Zanthoxylum bungeanum. Next base: position 165,024 of record SKCR01025381.1, read on the forward strand.
CTTCAATTCATCTCTATCAAGTTACATACTGGGGTGAGTTTTTCCCTCATGCCCCAAAAAACATAAAAAATCATACTGGAAATATCTCTTTTCTAAATCACTATCTTCTGAAAAATAACTGTAAATAAATAAAGGCTAACGCCCTATGTGCTGGAAAAAGTAAGTCTGATCTTATAAAGAACAAATAATTCAATAAATGAAATCGACTTAAAGAAAGAGGTGTCTACTCACTTTTCTTGGAAACTGGTTGGCATTCGCTTGCTGAGGAAAATTTTTGGTTCCTGCGATAATCTAAAATTGACAACCTTGGTTAGAACTAGGTTGGGGAACATATTCCACAGTAAACTAAATTCATCCATTCAAAAACTTATATCATGATATACTGAGCGATTACGGACTAATACGAGACCCTTAGGGTGGCCTCTAACACGCTGGGGTGGAACTGGAATGATTTAAAATCAATTTGGTTGAATTTTGAATTCGCGTCGCGACGCAAGGGTCCTGCGCATCGCGACGCGTGCCACCTATAAACTGCCCATGAATTCCATCACGCATCGCGACACAAGGGTCTTCCTGCGTCGTGATACAGACTTGCTTCACAGGTTTCTGCATTTTTCTTTCCTTATGCTATTCTTACCAAATTTCATCCCCAATGCATATGTGATCAATCAAATACACCATCCGTCACTTTATACCAATTCTACACATTTTAAACTACCAATTTATCATCATTTACTACTCATTTAATCACAAATCCATTACTCCAAAATCAAACTTTAAACCTTTCCAACTCAACACTTAACTCCACAACTCAACTCTTTACTAACTAACCATCAAATTATATTAGGAATATTATAGAAGAGTGTAGAAAAGTGAAGAAAATGTGAGATTTTTCCACTTTGACCCCGAAATCACTAGTTATCAGGATTTTTACTTGCATTTTTTATCAACTTCTGGTCCAAATTTGGGAAAATATTCAACGTAGAAGTTGTAGGTTTCGGTCTTAGCTTTCCGATGATATAAAAGTCATAAAAATCGGAGTTCATATAAAAAAGTTATGCCTAAAATACCATGGGCTGTCCAAATGGGACACTGTACAGTCTCGTCCCGGGATTTCGAGGAAATTTTTCGATTGTCCCTAAAGTCATTTCATGAGTATATAAGAGTTTCAATATAATTTATTCTATGTGCCTTCGTCTCTTTCGTAACAGTACATGTGTATATAGTAGTAAAAACTATCGGTCGTTACAATACCATTGGAAATCTTACAGCCAAAAAGTGTGGGAGCGTTCGACGCTATGGAAGTAAAAGCTGAAGGTTGGCTGACCTGGATGGACCCGATCAAGAAATATCTGAAGTTGGGAGACCTACCTGAAGACAAGAAATAGACTAGGAAACTGAAGTATCGAAGTGCAAAGTTTTACCTTATAGACGGAGTATCATACCGAATAGGACACACTATGTCGTATTTAAGGTGTTTTGGGACCCAAGGAGGCTATTTATGTACATAGAGAAATTCATGAAGGGATATGCGGAAGTCATTCTAAAGGTTATTCAATCACACACAAGGCACTCATGCAAGGTTTCTTCTGGCCGACAATGCACCAAGATGGGGTTAAGATCGCCCGGGCATGTGATGGGTGTCAGAGGAATGCCAACATACCCCATCGATTGCCTGAATAATTACCCACTTTGTCAAGTCTTTAGTTGTTCGCTCAGTGCAGATTGGATATTATCGGGCTCATGCCAAGAGGTCGGGGTCAAGGAAAATTTATGATCGTGGCAATTGATCACTTCAGCAAGTGGGTAGAGGCTGAGCCATAGTCTACAATTACAAAGAAGAAAGTGATAGAGTTCGTTAGAAAGAACCTCATATGCCGGTTCGGGATCTCTCGGGCTATCATCACTAATGGAAAGTAGTTCGATAGCAATAAAGCTCTGTGAGGACCTCCAATTGCATTAAGATTCGCCTTACCAGCTCATCCAAAGTAAAAATGGACAAGTAGAGGCAGCAAACAAAACATAAAGAATAATTTCAAGGCAAGGCTCAGATTGTGTAAAGGCCTATGTGTCGAAGAGTTACTGGAGGTATTATGGGCACATTGGATGACCTACAAGGACTCCACGAGGGAAACATCCTTTTCTCTGGCCTACGGATGCGAGGCAGTCATCCCGGCAGAAATCGGGTTGATGACACACCAGGTACAACATCTTAAGGAAAAGCAGGATGAAGAGCTCATCAGACACCACCTTGACCTGATAGAAAAAGAAAGAGAAAAGTCGGTACTAGGGATGGCCATATACCAACAGAGAATGGCTCGCTACTACAACAAAAGAGTTCGGCTACGAGCCTTTCGTCTAGGAGACTTGGTCCTGAGAGAAGTGACCCAGATTACAAAAAAGACCCGAGGAAGGTCCTCTGGGAGCTAAGTGGGAAGGACCTTACAGAATTACTGAAGTAAACAAGTCGGATGCTTATCATCTAGAGCAGCTGGATGGTACCCGACTAAAAAAGCCTTGAAATATTGAGATGTGGATGAAATATTTTCAGTAGAACCTCTCTTAGAATGACCCACAAAAAGTTATAAGATGGGCAGTAAATCCCCTGAATATGAATAAACCTTTCCCCTTTTAAATAAAAACTTGTTCGTCTATGCATGTTTATTATTTGAATGGGAAAGACATGTTTGATATTTTTGTGAAATACTCATGATCGAAATCCATGAAGGGATACATGACATGTAGGAAAAGCGAACACCCCTGTGACACACGAATCTTATATGTCATTATCAAACCCCCGGGCTGGAATATTATAGTCCAATGACCTGTATCTTTTGAGGAATATTAGCACGAAGACCTTCATGGCGTTTCACGCCTCGGGTATCCATAGCATGCCCGAAGAAAGAGTCGGCGTGGCGTTTGGTGCCTCAAGATAATCACAGCACGTATGGTTTGAAGAAAGTTATGGTACTATGGTACTTCTGGGCTTGCATGACGTGGGGAGGGATAATTCCCCCACGGTGTTGTCGTTTATTGTTGAACATACGTAGCACGGGGAAGGGAAATGCCCCCATGGCGTTGGCCATCATATTTCAGACCTGTTAGGCATATCACAAGAAGGCATGAAGGCATCCATGGAGTTTGCGCTGTAGGGATTTTCCCCTAGTATGGGGACATTCCCTATGGCATTGGTCACCCATATGGTTCGTAGCTCGGTTCGCTGGAACATTGGACTGTAAGGTTCAAAATTATAGTTTTGGGTAACATGGGGCAGGACGCTATCTCTGACTCCCTTGTTATTTCTTTTGGGTCAATACGGGGTATGTGATACGTCTCTCCCGTTGTACACGTCTTGCTTTTATTTTGGTTTTCATTTTGACGGGAGACTTGGTGTGAGACGCCATTATCAGTCTACATAGAGATCGCCGGAGGTTGAAAATCTTTTCTATTGGCTAAGTCTTAATAAGAAATAAGATGGCTCGAGGCTGCATTCATTCCGCCGAGGCCATATTTAATGGCACAAGGAGGGAACATTCATTTGTGGCCAAGTAGTTTTTATGGCTCGGAGTCGGGTTACGTTCCACCGAAGCCTTATTATGTTTGTTGGAATGGATTCAAAGTTTCTCCCTCATAGCCAAATGTTGAATGGCATAAGGAAGGAATATTTCCTTGTGGAAAAGTGATTTTTACGGCTCGGGGTCGAGTTACGTCCCACCGTGGCATTATTATGTTTAGAAGCGTGAGTATTAAAGAAGGTCATGATGGCTACACAACTTCCAACTGACGGTAGAAACAACAATCATCACAAAATGGAATCTTTTGGCGATACAGTTACATTCATGACCCGATGACATGACATTATGGACATTTATGAGGCAAGACCCGAAGACAGAGGGGCAACCACACCATTATCATAGTTCCCGGCATCAACTCACCAAGTCTTTGATACCGAGAACTAGGGGACAAATATTGATGGCGATTTTCAGACCCGAGGAACTTTGAAATATGTGGAAGGGTATAAAAAGGCTTTCACTTACCAGGGTTGGGGCCCTAGGTACTTTTGAGGATGAGAATTCAGGCAGAAGAGCTCGGGACCAAAGCGAGATGATAGACCGACCTGATGAAATTCAGAAATTTTGATATAGATGAAGACTGACTCGAGGCTATCAGGAGATGTGTTTTTGCACTTGTAACAATGGGAATGGGATTTGGAGTGAGCCAACGGAAGCACAGCCACATACACCCGAATTAACTTTACTAGAAATAAAGAAGAAAACGTGGTTCATGAGCCTTCAAACACTTATCAAGAATGATCAAGAATTGTAAAGGGAAAATGAGGGAAGTAATGGAATACCGACCCGACCTTATAGAGAAGAGAAGAGGATTTAGTACTAAGCACCTCGGTATGTCGACTCGAAGATAGGCATTAGGGTTTCCATATCTTGTGCTTATGTATGAATGATGTGAGCCCTACATGAAGGTTGATGCGATGGGAACAGGGTAGAAGATAAGCTTCTGACACACGGAATAGCGTGAGAATGGTTGGATTACAAGCTGTCACATGGGCAATAATGGCAGCGAAACATGGATGTCATCACGAATTAATGAGCAGAACGTGTGATAGTGGGCAACAATGGAAGGAAAACGTGGTTGATGTCACGTGTTTGTGTAAATATTGGATTTAGATGCACTATATAAAGGGGATGGATACTTGGTTTTGGGGGTTGGCTAATCATTGTTCAATCAATTTTTAGCATTTTCACAACTAGTAAAAGAGAGAAAAAGTTTAGTGTTAGAGAGAGAAATGTGAGGCAGGTTGGTTTGACCCGAGCTAGTAATAAAAGTTCTATTTCCTTTGTACTTGTGGACGTAGGCTGGATCCATTCCACCGAACCACGTTAAATCCTTTGTTTTCTCTGTCTTTTCTAATTTGTCTGCTAAGTTTGCTTTGGTTCCCAACTAACCAAACAAATTCACTGTTTCATGGAAGTTTTTTTCGTGGAGTAGTTCTTCCCGAATTATCCCTGGAACGAAAAACAGCCGTCAACATTTATAATTTTTTTTATCGGTTTGATGATAATTCAATTTTTTCTTCGCTCATGTGAGCTATAATATGTAGATTTGTATTAAATATAATTACCATTTATTTAATTGTTTTTACTATTTTAACATACGTCAGAAAATATTACATATTAAATTATGGGTTATTTACGTTTTACTACTAAAGTTATGATAAAATAACAATTGGGTACTATGAATATTAACATATTACATTTTACTACTAAACTTATATAAAATTTAACATTTTACTACTTTTCCATCCAAATCGTTAGTTGACCGTTAGTTGACAATGACATTATGCTGACATCATAATGATAAAAGAGTCTTAACCCACAAATTATTATAAATTAAAAATTTTCTAAAAAAAATTAAGGGTAATTGTCATTAAGAAAGGAAGAATAAAAATAAAAACTAAAAAAATATTGATAATATGATTATTTATTGTCTTTATTATTCCCCTCCATTGTCAAGAATATAATTGAACAAAGAATTAATGATTCTTGAGTACATCTATTTTATTGTTATACTTTAAAGTATTTTTGGATATTATGAGAATGTTAATTATTAAATTATTTTGGTAAATTAAATTCTTTATTTTGTTGGGTTTTATGGACAGTTTAGAGACTAAAATATTTTTATAAATGTGATTGTTGATGGCATATCTTTTATTATTATATATAAGATTTAGATATGTTTTTAAATGGTATAGTTGTAATTTTCACTTTTATTTAATTTTGAGGATAAAACAGTCTTTTTAAATGTCAACCGACGGTCAACTAACGGTTTAGATGGAAAAATAGTAAAATATTAAATTTTATATAAATTTAATAGTAAAATGTAATATGTTAATATTCATAATACCCAATTGTTATTTTATTATAACTTTAGTAGTAAAACGTAAATAACCCTTAAATTATTGCATGAGTGTGGTAGACTGTTGGAATTTTCCTTATGCTAGATTGTGGGAAATACCTGTTTGACAACCCCAAATATATCATGGCTCAGAAACCTCTAAAATGTTACATCCACAACAATTACTAATAAAAACTTTCAAAATCTAAATGTCACTCATTGTCTTACATGCATATATGGCATTAATATTACATACTAGGACCTTGGTTTAGTTCTTCAGTGGAAGGAACTCAAAAAACTGGTAAGGAGCCAAGTTATCCGCATCAATGGCTGCAACTGATACGTCAGTCACCTTGTCTACATTGTGATCAATGCCGTCTCCGCCGCTTCGAAGAGGAAACAACTCAAGGGTTTGAGATTCTCCATATCCATCCACTTCATCACTTGCACTGTTTCGGTAGTTAAAACCATGGCCATTTTCTCTGTAGGGTGAAATAAAGAAACTTAGGTCATGAGCCTTAATGAGCTGTTTTCGGTCCATTGCTGTTAGTGTTGTAGCTGGGGTTTTAGTAGTAGTACAGTTGGTGTTTGTGAGGTGGGTGGGACTGGACAACTGCATCATCTGCCACGTGGCATTCCTTTCTACAAAGCTCCTTCTATGTTGTTGTAATTCTCCACCAGCTGCTTCATCAAATTGAATCCATCCACCCTGTCTATTATATTCTGCCATTGCTGCTTTTGTTGACTTTGGAACTGAAACATATTCCTGAAATTCAATAAAACAACCATAACACGAGAAAATGAAAATTTTAATACCACTATCTTAAGGGAAACCCTACTTTGTTATATATATAACAAGCCAATTAAATCCTAACACATATGAAATAGATATACCTGTCATATCATAATTCTATTTTTTCATGTACAACAACAAATTTACAAATAAATTATCAAATGGGATTGGTCCATAAGTAGACAAATTTCTACTAGGGCTAGCCTTGTTATTTCACAGTCAGGGTGCTCATTTCTATGGAATGTATAAGGAGTGCCCAAATCAGTGAACTAAATGCTATGAATACATAATAAGCACAAGACCCAAAAAGAGCCCCAGCTAGTATCATCACAGCAGCCCCGACAGAAAGGAAGGAACGCAGCTTTTAAACCCTTTTCATTTCCCAACAAACAAACAAAGCTTTTGTTGCTTTTGCTTCTTCTCTTTGCCAGTTTGCCTGTATCTCTTCCCCATCCCTAGGTAACTTTTAATTTAGCTAAACCTAAAAAATTGGACTTGTAATCACATGGGAATTACTAATCCCTAATTGCTGCTTGCATTACGTAATAGGGATTTGCAATGATTCTTAGGGATTAAAAATTTTAATTGGGATTTAAAATCATTTTTCATCTTATTGAAAAATTATATTAAAATTCGAAATGATTTTTCATTACAAATCAATATTTATTTCCGAAAAAATCATGAATCTTAATCAAGATGTAACGAAAAATTATCCATTCAAAATGCAGTCCAAGACTTTAGTCAAATTTCCGTACGAAATACATAATCTCAACGGGAATAGGATTAGTAAATCTTGGACAGTCCCGACCGATTGCGTGCTCTATTGTGGATTAAAGGTAAATTAAAAGTCTATGGACAAGTAGAAAGAGAAAGATGAAAATAGACCTCTGGTAGTGTACTGCAGTTTGTAAGGGCTGCCCAGTTCTTGGTCTGTTCAACTTCATAATCTGTCTTACTTGCCGCTGTAGACAGAAAGAAAACGACTTTACATCTCGAACAAAACAACAAATGGAATTAAACGGTAAAAATAAAAAAAGTACTAAAAAATTCATTTGCTACACATTTGATCTTTGTCTCTCTTTTTTCAAAAAATAAAATGATTAACTAATTATTCATTACCTGTTGACTCTTTAAAGATTTCGATATCAACATTATTATTATTATTATTATAATTAATATGGTGGTCATGATGATGATGATCAGCAGCTGATGATTCCATCTGACGGCGTCGTTTTTGACGTTCTCTTGCCTTGTGATTTTGAAACCAGTAGAAAACATTTTTGCCTTCTATTTTGCCATATCTACGAAGCTGTGCGGTGATGTGTTGAATTTGCTCGGCCGATGGTGTTCGAGTGCCACGTCTATACAGTTCTTCAAGGGTCCTTAACTGCTCAGGTGTTGGATTCCACCTTGAGCTCACAACAACTGGTGGTGCATTCAATTCCCTCTTGCTTTGTTCACCAAAATGAGATCCTTTCATAACATTATCAAATCAAAAAAATAATAATAATTTACTACACACATTAGATTTAGATATATATATATTTTTTTAAAACAAAAAAAGTTTAAAAGAAAAGATGATTTTACCCAAATGGTGATTGAGGCCAAAGAAGTCGGTGCCATGCATTCTGGTGAGACAATGAGGTGTTGGTGCAGAAGGGTTGTTAGTAGTAGTAGAAGGCAGTGGTCTTGGGATGAGAGGCCTAAGTTTGCGGCCATTGAAGGAGTCAGGAGGCATGTTGAAATCACCACCACTATCATTGTAACCCATCATCCACATTTTTTCTAATACAATGGGGTTTTAGTTTTGCAGAAATAGGTAATGAAACAATGACTTACAAGATGGGGTTGAGTAGAGGGCTTTAATGGGTTCCTTTGGGTATGAATATGAGAAAATAGTAATGAATAAGCATGCAAAGGAATGGTAAGATAAGGGTATGGAGGTGGTTTTAAAAAGCACAAGTCCCTAACTTTTGAAACATAACAATACTAGTAGCTAAATGGGGCAAGCTAGGTATTGTCTCAAATAGTGAGTAAAGTTAATATGTTTGAAAACATTGAAAAGATGGAGATGGGATCTATGAAAGCCATGGGAAAAGAGAATGAGAGAGAGGGAATGGGCAAACGTTGGTTTAATATATGAGGTTGACTAGGGCTATTTTAGTGAGTGTTGTGTTAGGGTTAGGGTTAGGGTTAGGGTTAGGGTTAGAGGACAAAAAAGCAAAGGAAAGTAAAGAGAGAGAGAGAGAGAAGAAGCGTGGAATTCTGGGAGGGGATCTCGGGAGTAGCGAATGAAAAACGACGTGACGATCATGAGGGTTATCATAAGCCTCATCAACCTCTCATTTATTTTTCTTCTTATGTCTCGTGCTTTTCACACTTATTCTAATCCGAACTGCCCCCTTCTCTCTCTCTCTCCTATTTTTCTTTTTCTTTTTCTTTTTCTTTTTCTTTGTACGGATTGCTTCTCTTATCTCTTTTTTCATTCTTACTTGCACTCATCACATTTCCACCACACACACCCCCATCAACTCCTTTGTCCTAATTTCATTGCCCATTAAAACATTATGATTTTTGTGCTTGGTTAACATGAAAGCTCCCATTTTTAACATAACACCCATATAAATCTAAGGATATATGAATCTGACTATGAAATATATAACATTTCATAACGATCATGTAATTAATACTCTCAAGTATTGGAGAAGCCAAACAATCAAATTAGTTGGGACAAGTTTAATTTTCCTATATCTAACAAAAATGATCTCTTTTAAGTGTTTTCATTTAATTATGAGTATATTACTTATATATGTTGATTTTGGTAATGAAAATATATATAATTCTCGAATTATTTATTTCCTATTATATTCAAAGCCAACATGCGCAAATCACAAATTTTATCGGTGGCAATTGAAAAATTAAGTTGAAATTGAAACTTTCTTTAAAAAAAGGGGAAAAAAAAATAGGACGAGATTTTCGTTACATGAAATGCCTAATCAGTCATTCATTGTCTTCGAACTGTAAAATCTCTAAACAT